>FIZU01001182.1:0-11259 GCA_900064475.1 Pseudococcus longispinus
GAGATATCGAGCTAAAAATTTTGTCACCGGGGTTTTAGACCATAAGGACCAACTTTCACTGGATAATTTAAAATTCTATGCTCAGGGCCAAATCACCCCTTATGCTCTTTATTCAGTTTTGAATCAAAGATTTTTTCTGTAGGAAAATGAAGTTGTCGTAGTTTATGGCAGTAGTATGATGCACGAATTCTCTCACTCTAAGTCACAGCTCCAACTCCTCATTATTTTTGTTTGGGGTGGGTGGAGGGGGATGGAAAAATTATGAATTTTTAGTGCTTAGAGAATTTTATTTTGAAGTTTTCCATGTATCTTCATTTTCGAAAAGGCGATTGAAATTATTTGGGAACCATCGAAGATATTTCTTACTTTCGGACTAGAAATTGCTGACGTCGATAAATTGATATTACGATAAAGCCAAAAATTATTCCATCAGACAGAAGTTCTGTGTGACCTTGCAAACTACTCTAATTCGAGCGAAATACTAATATTTCACGATTTTCAGGCTTTATATTTAATAGCCACTCATGGCAAACCAGAAATCAAAGAGAAAGAAAAATTATCGCAGATCTTCCAAGACTTTTTAGACAAGTGCCTTGTTGTCGACGTTGATGAACGAGCTTCTGCTTCAGAATTACTGAAGGTAAATTACTCCTTTTGTAATACGATCGATTTATTGATTGCAATATTGAATCAACTACATCAATCTGGTATTTTTTTCAGCATCCTTTCCTAAAGTTAGCTAGACCGTTGAATAGTTTAACGCCACTAATCATTACCGCCAAAGAAGCGGCCAAAGAGTCGGCGAAAAATCATTGATCCTCGATACTCGTACTCGACTTCGAACATGGGTTCGCAAATGAAACGAATTTTGTTAAATTAGTTAATCTTGTTACCTTTTTAATTTTCTTTATGTCTTAATGCCGTTTACAAAGCGAATGGTACACGCAAGGTAGATCTCAATCGACGCAAACCATTCTTAATAATTTGTATTACCTGAAGCATTTATTCGTCGTTTTCGATTCGTTCTTTGCAGGGTGTCTTTGTTAATAATTAACTTCTAAGTGTTTCGCGAGTATCCGAGAAATTCTAAAAATAGGGCTTGGTTTTTTTTACTGCTCCTTTTTTCCTAATGTAAATAAAAATGTTAACTCGAAATAGATAATTTTAGTAAACTCGGTGACGCGTGCCAAGGTTTTATTGGGATTGAGTTTTAAACGGTTTTAATTTTATTTATTTACCTATTTTGTTGTTTTATCTACAAATTTTATCGTAACGTTTTAAAGTGATTCATATCAAATGATTTTTTTTTTTTCGATATTGTTTAAGAATAATGTTTTTTCAATTAATTGATAAGAGGTTGAGCTGTATTGTAGACTCAGTTGAGTAAATGGTGTATTTGAGACTATAATATAATCTTTTGTATTATCTACTTTTTAATCTTACGTATATTTTGTCGACTGTTCTTTATATTTTTGTAACGTAAACATTTGAAGTAGTATTATTAACTTTGGAACAGTTTTGTTTTTGTTTTTTTATCGAATACTAAACCGAATTTTAGCTACAAAAATTTATGTAGATATTATTCGGTTTCTGAGACGAGCTGAATAATTTCAGCGATAGGATTACGATACATCGAATATCTAAATAACACGATCGTTCTGTACGAAATAATTAAATTTTCACGATTTATTTTGAAAGTTTCTCGGATATCGCGTGCTTGTCATAATCTAAGTCTATTCCCTTAGTCAATCCCGGTGTTATATTTGTTAAGAAAAATATTTGCTACAACGAAGTATAAATTTGATATTACGTTCGTTATATGAATGGTTTATAAAGTAATTCAGCATTATAATAATTATTTTAAACAAGTCGATGTTTTAATTCTACTCTTACGTGTTTAAACGCGAACGTATAATTATATTATGTTTTAATACAAGAAACTTATAATATCGCGATTGTATTTCAAGTAAATTTTATATAAAATTTATATATATATTAAATTCTAAGTAATCGTCGCATTGCGCCGTGCTTTAATAGTGGATTATCAGCATACATCGTGTAAAAATACGCTACCTATCCGTAGACTAACGGTGCTTTGATAATAATTAATTATGCTTTGAGTGTGAAAAATTAAAACAACCATGTGCTTTTTTGTTTTGTTTTTAAATCAACGGCTTGATTTTTCTTTTTTTTTTTAAATTTTTTTGAGTCAAACTCACTACGGTTTTTACGAATCATTCTTTATCATGTGTTTGATTCGTGAATACTTTTAATCATATCCAATTTTTTTAAAGGGTAATTATAAATTTGTATGTAGATTTTTAAAGTATTTTTAAACCAGTATTTATTTACCCGCTTATTTCTGCTGTTTGTTTTTTTTCGCGTTGGAAAGTTTGAGTTTTTATTTTTTATTTGTTTTTTAATGCAATAATATTTTGTATCTTATTTTATCTTCCACGTTACAGTTTTATCTTTTCTTTTTTAATTATTAAATATCTATTTTTGTGCATCTTCGAAGTAATATAATTTAGGAACTGTGATACTACGCCAAATCACTGTTAAAAGAATACAATAATAATAGTGATGTAGATTCTTTTGTATTTAATGAAAAAAAAACATGTGTATTATGTCAATAAAATATTTATATTCTTGTATTATCGTTCTTATTCTTCACCATGTTCTGTAATAACCGATATTAGGTACAAATTGAGAAACTGTGATAATAGAAATGATCTCGTTACTGATCAACAATGGTCAAACATAGTTTTACAGATCTCAACTTGAATCTTGATACTTTATTAATTACAAAAATTGCAACTTTCTTTGTACACTAATCTTTTGATTTCACCAAACACCTCACACTTGGCAGAATTTATCACGAAGCAAACACAAGACACATGAATTGAAGATGATTTAATCAGATTATGGAAATAGTAATTCCTAAATATTATAACAGATTGCTCTTAGTTGATATAACAAATTGCTCTCAGTTGATACAACATACTCAACTTACATAAATAAACATTTTCTTATAAATAAAAAATTCGCAAATGTTACTGAAAAAACATAAATAATGATGGGATGTAAGATACATAATTCAAGCATCAGTAGCTCTGAAATGGAAATCGTCTATCGTAGCATATATATGCCCTTCATCTATCAGGAATTCAATAATTTTATCTAATTCGTTCGGAGGCATTTTCACACTCTGCAATATCTCATTCTTTTCAATTCCAGCATCAGTTTTAGCCATCTGTATAGCTTGATAGACTTTAGCCTGCTGCGGTAGTAAATTCATTCCGTTTTGATTATTCATACTCATAGTAACATCGTTTTCTGGTATCTTCACTTGCCTTTGTTCTTCGGCTTTCAGAGGTATATAAATAATCTGAAGATAGTGGTAGGTAAGCTGTTGTAAATTATCAATCGCTTCGATACTATATAGGAAAAGAACTTTAGCATTGTCGTTCCTTCTAAGCGTGCCGGTGAGTTTCGCGTACATGTTTTCAGTTACGTTTGAACCTTTCGAATCATTATCTCCTTCCAGCCATAACATAGCGTCGATCACTCCGCTCCAGTCTTGTATGCTGTAGTGTATTTTAGTACTTGTGATATTTACAGATTTAATGATACCGACGACTTGCATCATGGTGACGGGCTGTCCTGCGATTTGTAAGGTGTCATCGGGACAATCTAGGATTTGTTTTATGGCCACAGGAACTATGGATGAATGTCTTTTCTTGTTATCTGTTGCAGGAGCGGCGCTTTGAGTCTGCGAGCCTAGGTTGTCGAAACCACCTCCGCCACCGACGCCGGAGAAATCAGCATCTGACCACATTTTAATAATCGAATTGTTTCTTTAAATTTAATTTAATAAAGTGGTTTAACTTTTAATTTAGAGAATAGAACAGCTGAAAATATAAAATGTATGAACGAAAAATCGCGCGTTTTGCTTTTATGGCATTGCACGAAATCGCAGGAAAAAAACAAAATAATTGAAGCAAGGTTGGCAACAACGTCGATTTAAAAAAACTCTTGATTTGTCTATTTTTTTCGTAGAATTTCACTTTTTTATGGTCATTTTCTCCCAATTCGGTTCAATTCTACTTAATAATCACCGTTTTTCTTTTAATTTAAGAAAATAAAATAGAAATTTAACGAATAAATTGAAAAATAAATTTTCATTTCGAAATAAAAAACTTTTAATTTAGAAGCAACACTGTTGATTTCTGGAAAAAAGTGTGATGACTCCGTGTTTTCGAAATGCTCGTCTATTCATCTTGGACAAATATTTTTGAACTTGACAACTTCGCCGAAATTCTCATTATTATGCCATTAAAACTCCAATATGATTTTATTTCATTAATATATACTTTATTTGAACCCATAAAATAGAAATAAACTTCAATTTTAAGCCGAAATGGGCCAAAAAAAGCACGAATTAAAATGGCTGATTTCAAGAAGCAACACGACATCGCGATGATTCGCACCATTTGTACGAAACAAAACAGTCGTCTTTCTTCCACCCCCCTTTCGTTCTTAGTAACAACATGTCCAAAAACTAATCTTTTTCCTCTTTATTGTTTGTAGATGCTTCGATTGATACAAAATTTTAATAGGCTTAATAATTTAAACGCAAAAAGTAGGTGTGAATCACATTTTCGAATGTTTTATGTATTTCATCCACGTTATTAATGATTTAATGCGGTGTCGGTGTCATTTTCTTTACAGTACTGCGAAAGTGTTGCGAACTTACCACATACACAGAAAATTAGTTTATAATGGGAAACCATGATGACGAATATGATTTTCTATTTAAAGGTATGTTGTTATTCTTATCTATTATCGGCTCGCTTCGATTATAATTAACAAAATAGGCGTTCGGATTTCACATCTTTACGCCATTTCCGGTCATCAAATATACCCTATTTTTGTACAATTAACCAATTTGCTATTTATAAAAAACCCATGTTAAAACCTTGAAGAAGATTCTTTTGTCTGTGATTTACCAAGATAATTGGATAAATTGGACGTATTTCCAGCCGAAATCGTATCCTGTGATACGTTTCAAATGGTATAATTCTCGAAATTGGAAACACTCGATGTAGCGCGAACGTTGATCCGCAGCGCAAACCCATCACCACTTATCGCTTTCTTTGTCTTAAGTCATATTACATTACTAAGAAATCAATTTTTTATACTTGTTGCATTGCAGTGGTCTTAATCGGAGATTCCGGTGTGGGAAAAAGTAATTTGCTCGCTAGGTTTACCAGAAATGAATTTAATTTAGAATCAAAATCCACAATCGGCGTAGAATTTGCGACGAGGAGTATACAAGTATGAAAATTATTTCGTTTATATGTAATTATAATTACGACGTTGTAATATGTACATTAAATGTAGCGAAATTTCACTATTATCGTAACACAGGTCATGAATGATTCAAATTCTGGCTTTGTGGTCAAAGGTCGTATGCCTTATTAGTGATTGAAAACGTTCACGTTATATGGCGTTTATTGAACGTGGGTCGTTTTTGTGTTTGCTTCTTACAGGTTGATGGTAAAACAGTTAAAGCTCAAATATGGGATACAGCCGGTCAAGAGAGATATCGAGCAATCACATCAGCGTAAGTTATCATTTAATCAACTACCTAACCATTACTCGGTGTATTTTAGGCCATGACTGTTTTCTTATTTTGAAAATATCACATGGTTGCCATTTCTTCTTAATGAATCGACCTTGAATTTTGAATTTCGCATCCTTGAATTTGCCTATTTGTTAAATATTTACAATACGTATGTAAATTATATCGATCTTCATTTTACAGGTATTATCGCGGTGCTGTCGGCGCATTATTAGTGTATGATATTGCTAAGCATTTAACGTACGAAAATGTAGAAAGATGGTTGCGCGAATTACGAGATCACGCCGATCAGAATATTGTGGTCATGTTAGTCGGAAACAAATCAGATCTGAGGCATTTAAGGGCTGTGCCTAGCGAAGAAGCTAAAGCATTTGCTGAAAAGAATGGTCTCTCATTTATCGAAACGTCCGCTTTAGATTCGACAAACGTTGAAGCTGCTTTTCAAAATATTCTCACAGGTATGCAACAAAATGGTAAAGGTATCGAAAACTAAATTCGCCCCGATTCAAAAACCATCCTCCTCGAATAAAAATCATTTCAATGGGCAATTTTCACCCTATTTGCCCATTTATGAATAGTGCCTAGGCTAAATTTCCATTTCGTTCGAAATATTACGTGTTTTTTCCCAAATGAATCATGCCAAATGAATTCTACGTATTAATTACCGTGATTTTTTTATCATTATTGCTTGGCATTCGTTCGAGTTATTGTTTTTAAATGACGAAGTAAAAAATTACCAACTTTGAACGAATACTTTTGTAGAAATAATTCCCTTCCAATTTTTAAATACCTCTCTGCAATTCATTTGGAATTTATTTTGATACGTTGAAGTATTATTCCTTACGTAGTATCGAATCTTTATCATTTCGAGATCCATTGATGGCTTGCGATTTGTTGAAAGTTAATATAGAGTAGCTTGATATATTTTTATTGCCTTAAAATAGTTTTATTTGCATGCTTAGAATTTCGTAGGTTCAGTTGTATAGCTGATCCAACATTGCGAAATATATTTTTTTGAAGTAGCATTATTGAGGAAAATAATGGAAAATTGACATGTTTATTTTAGCGACGTCGTTATAACTTAAAAAGTTTCAATTTCACTTTTTTACTCGATGAAAAATTATCCACACATGAGCTCGGTTTCGGCTTGTCAATAACAGACCATTCATCACGAGTAAATCTTTAACGAATGAAAACTTATCACTTGGAAATTATTGTCGTGTAAATGGAGCAGTTTCAAAGTGGGCGGTTATGGATTTGTATTGTTATCGCTAAAAATATTTCACGCTACGCAACGTGCTTACTTGGAAGTTGAAATATTCCAACGTTGGGTAAATTTTCATATCAACGAAATTCTTCCGTTAGGAAATCCTTCTCCGTTTATCATTTCATTAAGTAAAAAAATCCGTTTTCATTTTGACTAAATGGGGAAGAAAATTAGGTTTTGGATCGATCTCGGGGTTAATGCGTCGAGGTTATTTCAACGTGAAATTACGTTCGGTCGACGTGATGAAATTGGACGCTTTTGTTGGTTATATTAATGCAAGCGAAGTAGCGGCTTTTATTAATTTTGGACGTTTGTTCACCTAGTTATCGTAATATTGTTTATTATTTGATTTTTTTGTTTGGCCTGGGGTAGAATTATACAGAAGTGCATGGCAGAAGCAGATGCGTGATCCCCCCGAAGGTGAAGGCACCATACGGCCAAACGTTGAACCTATAGATGTGAAACCTACTGTAAACACGGATAACGTTCGTAAGCAATGCTGCCAATAAAAAAATCCCCAGGTCAAATGCTTTTTTAGTTTTTATTTTTAATCGAAGCTTTTGATTTTTCATTTTTAGCCGATTTTTTTTCATTTTTTAAAGCCTTAAATACCTAAACCTAAACGTTGGCAGATGTATTTTCGTATTCAGGTATCCGAGCGCTTATTTGGCGTTAGCATGATGCGATCTACGTTTAATTTTTGAATTTTTTTCAATTTGATTTACCTCGATGATTATTTTAACACCTTTTTTGTGTTTTTTTTTTCTCCTCGACAGAAATATATCGTATTGTATCTGCCAAACAAGTACCAGGAACACCAGATGACGATGACGCAAGCACCAGAGGTGATCTATTCCGACCAATTAGAGTAGAAGCCACAGCAACAGCCAATGACTCTGACACTCATTTCCATATTAAACAGTTCTGTTGTTCTAATACGTAATACTATTTCTCCCAATTTCGTAATTGTTGTAGGTAACTCGAGAGTATATATTCCAATATGTCATTTGCCATTATTTATTATTAATTTTCTTCTTTTTTTAATTTCTTTTCTTTTTCGTTTATCTCGTGAAAATGGCTTTCGTGTATAAATGTCAACACATTCATTTTGCGGATATATTCAATTTTTACCTTATTTTTTCTTTTTACTTTTTTTTTTAAATTATTATTTTATTTACGAAAACGATTAATACCACCTTACGCTTGTCGTTTTAAATAATTACGCGAGTAATCGTAAATATACAAAATAATGTTACTAATAATTCAATATTGTTACACGTTATTTTTTTTTTTTTAGATCTTTGTATATATTTATATTTTTATGTTTTATTTTCAAAAAGAGAAAAATAGCAAAAAAGTAAAAATTACAAATAATCGTACAGCTTGTATATATTTATAAAAATGGCTAAATATAATTATCACTATGTTAGCGTTATCAAATTTTAAATATATGTGTATAAAAACGAGTCTAGTTTTTAAAATTATTAAAAATAATTCTTTTTCAAACTTGGACGTAGATGATGAGATTTGGGTAATTTCACTTCGAAAAAAAAAATCTCGACATTTTTTGCTGAAAAGAAATTCGTGGCTATGATTATAAACAATCTTATCTGTCAAAGTACGATCGATGAAGATTTTGAAAAAGTAAACCGATGAAAAGTTTAAAATTAAAGAAACTTGATAAAATTCGTGTAAAAGTAAATTTCGTAAATAGTTTTTTTTTTATCATAGAATATAAATCAATTCAAAATGAGAGAAATAGTTCATTTACAAATTGGACAAAGTGGTAACCAAATTGGAACGAAGGTTTGTTGCTAGCAGTGCTTTTTTTTCTCTTCATTTCCATAGATGGATGATAATATTGATACTATCATTGCAGTTCTGGGAGTTATTATCTGATGAACATGCCATTGATCCTAATGGACATTATTATGGAGATTCGCCTTTACAGTTGGAAAGAATAAACGTGTATTTTAATCAAGGATTAGGTAAGTTTTGTATTTTAATGTATCGAATATGATGATTGTCGATTTGAAAATCAATGTAAATACATATCGATTTGATAATTGTTCTAATGATGTTTTCTAGGCTGTAAATATGTACCTCGAGCTGTCCTAATTGATTTAGAACCAGGTGTTTTGGACTCGATCAGAGGTCGAGAGATTGGTCCATTATTCAGACCTGATAATTTCGTCGCTGGGTTAACCGGAGCTGGAAATAATTGGGCCAAGGGACATTACACAGATGGCTCAGAATTGGCTGATGCTGCTTTGGAAGTTGCAAGGTAATTATCAGTTAATAATACCCCCTATTTTCATACCATCCACAAAATTTGAAAATATAGCATATGCTTTTGCTCTTTGTTTTATTTATAAATCATTTATATCCATCAACCTATAACCCACTTTTTTTCTAATTCAAATTTCAAAAAGTTTGTGTTTGTCTGACAAAATGCCTAAAATTCAGCATTATCTCTGAAATCTTCTATGTACAAAAAGGCAATAAAAATCTAAAAAAATTTCCAAGTGCAAAAAAGTTTGACAAAATGTCTAAAAGTCATCATGATGAAGTTGCAATATTCAAAAAGTCCTGATTATTTGTATGACAAAATGTCTAAAAGTCAGCGTGATCTTAGAATTTTCCAATATCAAGAATTATGCCTGACAAAATTTCTAAAATTTGCAGTGAATTCTAAAACTTTTCAAGTCCAAAAAAAAAGTCCTAAAATTTTTCCAAGCTTAAAAAATTCTGGAAAAATGTCTAAAAGTCAATTTCTGAAACTTTCCTAGTCCGAGAAATCTCAAAATATCGGATCGATAGGGGCCCTAATTTCTAAAATTTTCCCTGTCCAAAAAAGTGTGACATAATGTCTAAAAGTCAATTGAAATTTAAGAATTTATCAAATCCAAAAAAGCCTGCCATAATGTCTAAAAATTAAGCCTGACAAAATGTCTAAAAGTCAGCACTATCTCTAAAATTTTTCCAAGTCCAAAAAAGTTTGACATAAATTCTAAAAGTCAATGGAAATATTGAAATTTTTCCAAGCCCAAAAAAGTCTGACATTATGTCAGAATTGGATTTGAGAAATTTTTTAGATATCTAAAAATCAATGGAAATCCGAAAATTTTTTCAATTCCAAAAAAGTCTTACATAATGTCTAAAAATCTAGTCTGACAAAATGTCTAAAAGTCAGCATCTCTAAAATTTTTCCACGTCCAAAAATGTCTGACATTATATCTAAAAGTCAGCGTTACACAGCCTTTTTTAAAAAGTTATCAAAAAAAATATTGGCGTTCCATATTCAAAATTTTCCATAAAGTCTGACAAAATGTGTGTGATTTTGGTCGAAAATGTTATTTTTGACAAAATTGCCACTTTTAAGTCAAAATTGTCATTTAAAAGTAAAGATGGTCATTTCAGTGTAAAAACTGTTACTTTTGGCCTAAATCGTAATTTTTTTGTAAAAAATACCAGTTTTGGTAAAAATTAACATTTTTTGTCATTTTTCATTTTCTAGTCCGCCTGTCATTTCTTGTCAAAATTGTCAATCTATGTCAAAATTATCATTTTTTGGCCAAAATTGTCATTTCAAGGTAGAAAGTGTCAATCTTGGTCAAAACCTCCGTTTTTCACCAATTGTTTTTTTCAATCAAATTGTCAATTTTTGTCCAAATTGTCATTTCTAGGTAAAAACTGTCATTTTTGGTCAAAATTGGCATTTCAAGGTAAAAATTGTAATTGTTTGTCAGTCTCATCAGTTTTGGTCAATATTGTCATTTTTTGGTCCAAACTGCCATTTTTTGTCAAAATTGTAATTTTTAGGGTCGAAATTGTCACTTTAAATTAGAAATTGCAATTTTTGGTTAAAATCGTTGTTTTTTGTCAATTTGTCATTTTTTTGGTCCAATTTGTGAATATTTTAGTGAAAATTGTCATTTCGAGGTAAAAATCATTTTTCGTCATTTTAGGGTTTTTTAAAAATGTCGTCAAAAAAAATGTTACGGTTGTATATTCAAAATGTTTATAAGTTTCAAAAAGTCTGACAAAATGTCTGAAAGTCAGCATTCTCTGAAGTTTTCAAGTTCAAAAATTCAATGGAAATCTGAAAAAAAAATTTCAAAGCCCAAAGAAGTCTGACATAATGTCTAGAAGTCACGGGAAATGTCAGCGTGACGGACGGACAGACGGACAATATATACATGGATTAGAGTGAATTCTAAATTTTTTTTAGTCCAAAAAGTCTGAAGTGTTTGTCTGACAACTCTGAAATTTTCCAACGTCAAAAAAAAAGTAGAAATCTTAAATTTTTTCCAAGTCCAAAAAAGTCTGACAAAATGTCTAAAAGTCA
>FIZU01001194.1:0-12158 GCA_900064475.1 Pseudococcus longispinus
TTTTCCACGCGTTGCGTTCGGCGATGTATTTAGTGCGTTCGGGCCAAGTTCATGTTTTTGATTACATTAGAAAATTGAGCGTTTTATGCAGAATATTCTCGCAAAAAATGCATTCATTACAAAAAGATGTTATTATATCTACGAGTATAATAAATACAAAAATTGGGAAAAATTTTTTTTATCCATAGTCGGAAAAAAATGTTGATTGGCTCGAACGCGTACATTCATCATCGAGTGCAACGCGTGGGAAATGTCAGCGTCGCGCTCGGTCAATACTGCCAACTTTCAACGCCTTGAGAGTACGGTTAAAACCATCTGATTGGGCTGAAATTTTGAGAATAATGTTTTTTCATTTGAATGGACATTTTTTAATTGCGCGTTGAAAAATCCTGAATTTTATCTATTTTTCCATGGTTTCAATTGCCATCCTAATCATTATGGTATTTGATAATGATATGATCACCAATTTCTGCCTGTTCCAAAACAAACTCTTGCAAAAATTCTGAAAAGATTGGTGAAAATAACGATTTTGTTTCCTCATTGTTGGAAACACGGAAACTCTTTTTTCTAACTGACATTGGGCTGAATGATCAAAATATCCCAAGGCTTCACCTGTGGTATACTTACTTAGGCTATACATTATTCAGCTTCACGAAACGCGACTAATAGTACGATTGTTACTAAGTTTTTTCTTCTTCTGCGCGTATTTCTTGGCCACACTATGATTTTGACAGCTGTTATTACCTGGCACTTTAATAACTTCATTATGTACGATGAGAAAGATAAATTGCGATCTGGACTAGCTCACTCCTATACCATAAACATTTCCCCTCTCGTCGCTCATTTATTAGTTACTACGCGTAGTCTACCACGCGCTAATCACATAAAAAAATAATTATTCAAAAATTAAAGGGAAAATACCTACTTACGATGGACATAGTAAAACTTCGTACCTAAAGGCATCCGATTACGACGAATTTTCAGTGCAAAAAACCCCTCGAAATTAAGTACACTCTGTATATACGATTTTGTTAAATAAATCATGTAGCTAAACCTATGAAAACAATATAAGTGATTTTTTTCCCCAAGTGGATATTTCGGCGTCGGTTACGCGTATTTTTCGATAATATATTGCGTCCGTTTAGTCGAGTGTATTTATACTGATAAGAATGATGGATTTGTTTGTTCGGATTTTATTTATGCCTGTTCATCGCTGAAGGATATCTTCAGCATGTTGCCGAATTAATCATCCGTCAGATTGAGCCGACGCGACGTTGAAATTAACACCTCGTCGAATATTTTTTCGATGTATTTGAACTCGAGGTATTTCGCAGTTAGCTCGCTTTGAAATATTTCCAAGTTCTCGACTCGACTTTTCGATGAAAATTTTCTCATGTTTTGTGTACCTGAGGTAAGGGTGGTTTAGTTTGGTGTACTTGTCATTAAAGGTAGATTATCGAAAGGGGTTTGATTCGTGATCGTTGTCTTAAAATGGCTCGTAATATCACAACTTGTTTCCAAAACAATCACGAAAATCTCAGTAAGATATTTACTCATTTCATTCATTTGAGTTAATATTTAAGGATAATTTGGTTGCTTGTAAAGTACCTAACTATCTACATCTCATTTTACTAATTGAACTTGCGTACGTAGCAAAAAAAACTTCTCATTTACACCATAATAATTGTATAGACCATCGTTTCATTAGAGTTCGGCGGCAACAATTACGCATCGTTCGTGTATGGGATCGTGGCCGAGTTTTTTTCCTTTGTAAAATTACTGTTATTGAGAGACGAAAATTTTTTTTCAACCGGTTTTCAAAAATCACAATTAATCGATAGAATGATAACCTTGTCGCTGATCTATCGTTTGCTTTGCCGAAATTCATCTCGTGTACCAAGTTCGTCTCGAAAATAAAATACAGCTGCATACACGTTGGTAATATTCATCTCGTCCAATTACTAATCAATGATATATTCAACGTAAAAATGAGTATAATGACGAGAATATCTTGTATACTTGGGCGATTTGAAAAACGAAGGGTATGCATATGCACAGTCCACACATAAGTTACTATTGCAACGTCAATTTGAATTATTACGAAAATGAAGGTCGTCTTGGTTGGTGTAACTTTGAAAAGGTGGAGGGGTATTCTTTTTTGAATTTTGAGACTCGTGTAAGGAATGGTAATGGAATTTTCCAAAGTATAAGATTATTTAGTTCTATTTTTACCAAAACTTTTTGCGAGAGTATTTTTTTAATAACTTACCCTACTTTGATAACCATGAGCAGTTATTTGCCCGGTAGTGTTTTTTCTTCTGCTTTCCCTTTCATTTATAAAAGATATGGGGAGTAGAGGAAAGAATCAGAACAGAAGTACCTAGCTGAAAGGTGAAGCTTGAGCGGAAATTAGGGGTATGCAAAATGCATTCATTATTGTGTACAAGTTACAACTTACAGCTTGAATGATTATAAAGCTGGTTTAAAGCAGTTAATTGAAGGTAAGCGGGTTATAGCTCGGTTTCCATTTATAATATGGAACTGCTAAACTGCAAATATTGTTCTCGAATTGCCAAAGGTTTATAAAATGGCAGCATTTTACGAACTAATTAGGTAACTGCATGGTATCCGCAATTATTATTTTCTAATTGCCAATGGTTTATCAAATAACTGAGAATATATCAAATTGTCATTGAAATTGAATCAATGAAATGCTTAAAAAAGGTGATAATGTCTAACCTACATGAAAAACCTTTCAGGCTAGGTACAAAATTCATAAGCTCTCAAAAAAAATCCAAATTATTAATGTGAAAAAATCTAAATGAAAAAAAAATCCAATACGAGGAATCCTGGTGTACAAGGATCGTAACACTGATGGCATTTTATTCCTTGATGCTCCATCAATTGTCTTTTTAAAAGCAGTTTTCGTCGAGTCAAATATAATTTCCAATTGCATTTGGTCTATTTGGATGTTCAAATTAATAATTCGACAGCTATGGTTTAAATTATATCTAACATGGCTGCCAGGTTTAGCTGATCATGAATTTAAAAAAATTTACTTACTGGTTTTTACTTGCGATACCACGATATAAATCTGCCCTTGTTTCCTTATCGTATCACAGTGCTCTTAGGTGTCAGCAATTGAAACTTCTGGTAACACTTACACTACGTCTCAGTCTTATTCTGACGTAGTATGCCGAAGGTGTGGTACAGTGCATATGCATAAATTCGTTACAAATTAGTTTTTATCTACTCATTGACAAGAAAAAATGAAAAATATATGAAATTGTGCAAGGGGGATGCAGAAAATCAAAAAAGAATTCTTTTTAAAGAAATATATTTAAAAAAAAAGAACCATTTCATTCCCTCGAAAAGAATGTCCAGGACATCTACCTCCTCAGATGTATAATTATTACTGTTGCCAGTTGCCTAATGGTATCTTTGAGTTAATTGGTTTGCCACTGAACTGAGCAAAATGAAAAGCTTGGGTTCGTCATGTCACACGATCTGCATTCACATTAGCAATCGAGTTGAATTTGTTTTGGTCTTTTCACTGACCATAAGTAGTTTGTAGGTGCTCAATATGGTCTCTAATTTTCAGGAAAAACTTATATGTATTTTGATATTTTTTCATTCAACGCAGCAATTTTTACCTTGAATTGCCCTGAAAAATTCAACATCGCATCATGATAATTCTGAACATAATAATGACGAACCAGAAAATGGAATGATAAGGGCTTCTATTTGGTGTATTTATAACAGTTACAAAAGGAAGTTCTGGTAGTCGATCTTTGTACAGTGTGCTACCCCAATTTTGTCAGAGGTTGCATCTTTCTTCTTTTTTAGTGCTTCATTTACAAATAGTTCACTACAAATAAATAAAATTTATAAATTAAAATTATTCACTAACATACCGAAGGTAGATATACTTTTCAGACTTGGCGCGTTTTGGAGCCCTTTCGGTTTTTCAATCATCTCTTGCCTCTTTATAGGGCTTATTTTAGAATTGTCAGATGAACACGAATCGGAAATATCAGGAAGTTCGACCTCTAGCATGGATCGTTTGAATCATTCTCGTCGCCAATTATTGTATTTGGATAATAGCATGAATAAACGTACAAGCAAAGCGAATAGAAACCTAACCATTAAGCTTACAATTATTTGATAGCCAAATATTTACGGATACAACAATTTTGCTTCACAGATATAAACTGTACATCATATTGCACATCGTGACTAAAAAAAAATTTTTTTTCAAAAATCATCGTACTGTGGTATTATTCATATTTCGGCTAAAAAATGGGAAAAAATGGTACAATTTCTTGTTGAACGTTTTTATAAAAAATTTTTATTCGATAATACAAAATTTTTAAAAATTAATGACAAATATCAGAACACAAAGAACGGTAAGTACTTATTGTACGAATTTACGATTGGTTATGGAAGCGGTAAAAACAGTTGCGGTCTCGTGTAATACACAGATGTATTTCACATTTCATGCAGGAAAAGTTTGTCCTATTGCTACACCCTGGAAGCTTGCATCTTTGAACCTTCCCATCCGGTAACAACGCTGGCCAGTGTCTCATCTGATCCAAACGCACATCAGATACTAGTCGCACTTCTTTCACTCTAGATGAAACAGGGGTGGAGATTGAAGTTATGGAAATTCCAGGTGATGCGGAAGATTCCCTTCTACTCAATATTCCGGTGGGAATGGGCGATGATTCTCGCGATCCAGCAGGTGATGACGAATTCGAAAGTGGGCGACCTCTTTTTTTTGGAAAATGAGGTTTTGATATTCATCAAGGCTACATCGTGTCTGAACTGTAGGAGGTCTAAAATATCTTTACGAGGAATATTCTGAGCGAGAGCATCTCTTCGATATTCGAAATAACTGTTCGTTACCGCAAGATCGAAAACATGAGTCATCATTCGTAGGGTCCGTTTGCGTGAGCGGATAAAGGTTCGATAAAGTGTAATCATCCGATCCGCCCATATTTCGATTGTAAAATGCCACCGCTTCTGAACGATTGATTTCGATGCATTCCGACGTTTTCTTATTCCATCTTCGACATTGTCCTTCATTTCCTGTCAAAAAACATGAAATGAATCAAACAAGAACAAAATAAAATAGAAGTTTGCAACGTTTAGTGATTTTACCTATTCCAACATAATTCGAAGCCATGTAGACAGATTTGTTGTTGTACCATTGCGTCACAGCAATTCCACTCCTGCTAACAACTTCTTCGGAAAAACCGCGACCATTTTTTTTTCACTTGTTTCTCAGGAAGAAGTGGAGGTTTTTGGAATCGATTTATCCGAATGGTACCCGTCGCAAATATTTTACGGTTTCTCAACCATTCCAGGAGTCGATGAGTCGTGAAAAAATTATAAAAAAATAGAAAATGCGATATTTTCGTATCAATTGTTCGACAAAGAGTCATTACACTACCAGCGGAAATTCTGTAGTGCTTCCTTGATAAATGATAAAATCGTACGCCATACCGCTAACTCCGCGAAGAACGAAAATTTTTATTCCCCATGGACATGGTTTGCCTTTGACGTATTGTTTAATATTTATGCTACCCTTAAAAGGAACCATTTGCTCATCGATGCTCAAATGAGACTCATTTCTAGTTGAGACATTCGAGTACGAATTTTCGCGTATAGTGGTCTGATTTTCCAAACGCGATCTGTATCATCTGGGTTTCTT
This sequence comes from Pseudococcus longispinus, assembly GCA_900064475.1. Taxonomy (NCBI): domain Eukaryota; kingdom Metazoa; phylum Arthropoda; class Insecta; order Hemiptera; family Pseudococcidae; genus Pseudococcus; species Pseudococcus longispinus. The sequence continues at coordinate 5,714 of FIZU01001194.1, forward strand.
GCATGGACATCGACGATATGGATATTGTTTCGTATTTTGAAAAATCGATTGATGGTCATTTTTGAATTTATATAGGACGCGCCTACCTTCGCGTGCCAGTACGATCGAATTCTTGGTAATTTAGTGTTGCCCATCTTCAGTTTCTTTGAAATTCGTATTTTTTTGAACAGTTACCTACTTGAAATATGTCAAGCTGAATTGAACAAAAATCGAAATTTATTCAGATAGTAGCTTATCCAGACAGACATTCAAAGGGAGGTAGAGAAGTTCGTTGAGAAAAAAGTAATCTCATGTATGACGAATTATTTTGGTTCGCTTTTTGTGCAGTACCGTGGGAAGGAGGGGTGGCCTGTCTCAACGGGGAACGCGGTTCAAGGTACTGGACAACACAAAAAAAAGGGGGGAAGAAAGTGGTAAAATAAGACGCCTTTTGATCGTCTTTGAATCGCCATTTTAATAAATCGTCGCATAAAAAATTGCCTTGTAAACCTCCAAGAAAAAAAAGGCCTAACTCGGCCTTTTTCCTTGCACGACGCGCTCGTCGAACTGAAACGAAACCGCTGAGCAGGTGGGCGTTTTATAATCGGCTTCGGGTGTTACGGCGTGAAGGGAGAGACAAGATGCGTACGCATATTCGTACAGCTACGTCGATGGAACGGTGGAAGACCGGTTTTCACCCGTCTTACCCCCTCGTTCACGAGTATCGAGTACACACGGTTGCGTCTCATCTCTCGTGCCACGACGCTCGAAATTCGAAAATTTCACAAAACATCGAAAAAATAAAACGTTTATTACTTCTAATAATTCAAAAAATTACAACGTTACACATGTAAAAGTAAACTTTGAAAAATATTCATCATTTTATCAAAATAAGTAAATTCAGTGAGCCTCGAGAGAGCAAACATTTTTGAAGAAAAAGACATTCAAAAGCTAAAATTTCATTATTTTTTCCAACATTTCTGCCGTTATTCCACCGACAAACAAAATTTGTGAATGATAACATCATGTTGCCCGTCTTTGGATAACCTGGGTTCTAACAAAATGTTAGTTGTAGCATCCTTGTAGCATTCCAGAAGTATTTTGGTAGCATTCTGGTAGCACTCAGCATTATGATAGCACAATGCTAACATAATGCTACCAATGCCAGTAATATGCTAGTATGCTTGCAGAAAACTAATAAAATGCTAGCATGATGCCAAATAAACTGTCGATGAAGTAAGGAGGCCCAAATATCAATCCCTCGATCAAACCATTCAGCAAAAGTCAAGTCCAGAGGAATTTCGGAAGTAAATTTTGCAGCAATGCGCCTAGATAGGCAAATCCATTGCCTTGAACGCGTTCAAGCAACCGTAGTACGTAGATACTACGACGACGGTGTATTTGCATCTTGCATGATGGACAAGGAAGAACGAGAGGGGGCAAAAAAAACTGTATCGTTTGTATTTGAATATATTATAATCTAGACGTTACGTTGCTGTTTGGTTTTATTTTATTTATTTAGTTTTTTTTTCTCGCATTCGTAGCTACGATAATTAAGTCATAGACGTCATGAAGTTAAGTGTGCACGTTGATGACGTAAGAATGTACATGTACATTAATGTTTATTTAAAACGGGGCTCTTTTGTTGCGGCGGCGACGATGGTGGCGGTGGAATGGCATCGTCGTACAGGGACGTACGACGACGTATTGCCTACGCGTATTCTGTCAATCCTCTATTCAGATAAATATTACCGCAGATAACCTTCATTGTTTAGAATGGGTCAAAATCACAATCGCTTCATTATTCCATTATATTCTCGATATACGAAATACGCCCCGAGGGGTTAGGTTATAGTTTTTTTTTTCAATTTTTTTTTTTAGGTTTTTTCAAACTCTCAACTCCGTCTTTCTCTCTTTCTCACTCTGTCGAAGTACATACGAAAACGTAGGGTTATGATGCAGTATTGCTGCTGCGATCGTGTATGTTATTCTTATACGATTATCTCAGCGTACACCTGAAAAACGTGTACTTGGAATGAGTGATCTGATCTGGTATCGGTTGCAAAGAGACTCGGCCCTACGGTATTCTGCGCATGCGTAATTGTCACCGCCGTCGCGCCGCCACCGCCGTCGCGCCGCCACCGCCGTCTAAACTCGTCGTATTACTGTTTTCATTCATTACACCGCGATCTAATCTAATCGGCTCAAACTGGCGGGGTTTTTTCGTCTTGTTTACAGTGTGTGCGCGTCTTGACGAGATAACGGTGGTGAAAATGTTCGCGACGATGAGCTTTTTTCGCGTGGCGTGAATTTTGACGCGAAACGGCGCGATCACGTGTTCGGTGGTGATTTTTTTTCTTTCGAAATTGGTGAATCAGTGTTGTGTCATAGTGAAGCTCTTGTTGATTGCTTTTCGCAGCAGGATTTCTTTTACACTGGTTTGGATCCTTTGAAGTAACGGTAATGATTTTTAAACGTGTATTTTGATATGATCGCTCGAATTTGAATTTGAAGGGTTTGTGTAGCTTTAGAAGGTCGTGAGGTGATTGTAAGTGGTTTGTGGAGTGATTCGATTTACCTCGTAGGTTTGTGGTGTGTTGATTAAGTAAGGATATTGTTTGGTGAGATGACCTTTTACTTGTGAAGAAGCGTTAAACCGCAAATTAATCAACTATGGATGTGTATAGAATGTAGTTGGTTACGTATCGTCACCGTAAGCTGATCAATTGAAAGTGAAAGGGCAAGGGGTTGAAATTTTGCTGAAATTATCCAATATCGTAATAAAAGTTATCATTTTGAAAGTTTTGAAAGTCTGGCTTTGGCCAAAAATACTCCTGAATTGTGTCAAAAATAAACAGATAACGATAAACTTTCGTTCAATACTTCAAGTAATCATTGCATACTTCGTAGGAGAGTTTTAAATGATCGACTCCATGTCTCATTCGCATGATTTTGTCGTGTACAGCGAATATTATAATAATTTCGATTATCAAAAATACTTATGGAAAGTATTTCAATGTGTTTGTTGTTTTTGTTGCGATTCGTCGTAATGAAAAATATAGAATTAATGAAAGAGCACTGAGAACAGATTTTACAAGGAATCTAAGAAGTGCTGAAAGTGCTGAAAAAGTCATTCATTTGAGAAAGTGTTGCTGAAAATCGAAAAAGTGTTGAAAAAGTGCCGAGTTCGGCCCAAAAGGCCTGCAATTTTCAATCAATTCAAAATTCATTAATTTTTTTTTTCAATGCATCATTTTAAAGATATTTCAATTTTTGAATACCTCTTTCTGCAAAAATTATCACCCTCGCTTTGCTCGGGTTCAATAAATTGCTTACTTTAACGAACTAATAATGGACATTTTTTAATGCTTTTTTATAAATTCATATTCTTTCATGCCCTTACCACCCCCTTCCCTGCGGATGACAGTCCGAATACAACAGTGATAAATTTGACTTATTCCATTTCGATTTTTGGGTGATACTGAAGGAAAAGCAAAACAATAGGTTTTCAATTTTTACTGATTTTCCTGTTCGAAATTTAAAAATTTCTACAAAAAACCTAAATATTATTATTTTAGGATAGGAGGGGGTAGTTTGTAAACTTGAAAAATATCCTGCTGAAGATGTTTATAAAATTAAGAAAACCCCCCTCAAAAGTGCTGATAAACTGCTGATTTTTGATTTGAAAATTTTGTTAAAGCACGTTGTTTGAGAGTAAGAATTGAAAACTCACGATTTCAAGAACATTTGTGATCAAAATATGAAATATTCTCGGATACGAATTTCTGTATAATATCAGGCTTTCAACGGTATTTGAAAATTCGTCGAGAATTGAATTTTTCACTCCTATGAAGTGAAATTCGATGTCAAATGTACCTATTTGTATCTATATTTTGGACTAATGTACCTTTTTTTTTGTCATTGTGAAAAAAATTCTTCAAAATATTACGAATTTGTTGAAAAAATAATGTTACGTAGCAATATGATTATTTCTATCAAAAAATTTTGTATGCATAAATGACTTTGTAAACGCGATTCGAAATTTTTCTACTGATAAGATATGGTCACGGAGGTCGTTGAATACGATGTGCAATCTCTGACATTCAATTTTGGTTCGATGTGCTGGTAGATGATAAATCTGTATCGAGGTACGAGCTTTTATTTTACGATGTATTGTATCGAATCGAAAAATTATGTTCGTGAGCTTGGCAACGTCGCGAAGGTATAATTATTTAAATCTTTGGAAATATCTGAAGTAGTATTCTCTTGAAACTCGAAACGTGAAACCATTAAAATAGGATGATTATTGGATTATAGTTTTATTATTATGATATTATTATTAAGAATGAGACTTTTGAGTATAAACGTATTGAATATTTCAGAAATTGAATGCACGTATTTATGAAGGTATATTGAGGTAATTGCAAACGAAAAATCATATAATTTGACTTTGACGCCATATTTCTCTCAAATTAACCACACAATACCAATGAAATTTGTTCAGTAAATACTTCATAAATTTGGGTTTTGCATTTGCCCCATGGTGGGGTAGTTGCAAAATTCAAGTTTATCAGTTCAGCTAATTACCTTTTGAAACTTTTGACAAAATATTCGTATTCCTCACATAATTATACGTATTATGAATCTTGGAGTGCTGAAAAATACTAAAAATTGAGGAAATCACGCAACTTTGAAGAAAATTGAACTCGAAATTCGAAAAAACATACTTAGTTGACTATTTTCAAAAGTTCAAATAGAAATAAAACCGCTCGATGATAAATTTAGTTGAGGTAGTTGGGGTAAGTGCGAAATCGCAATTTCGTTCATTTTTGCATTTACCTGGAACTGGAGTAAATGCAAAATCGCCACTGAGGACCTTAAAAATGAGTTTTTAAAAAAAATTGAAACACTCATCTGAAAGAGTGGTTTTTGAGCTTTTTGAAAAACCATATTACTCAATTTTCCCAATTTTTTAAAAATTGCTAGAATTTTTGTTCTGAATATGTGATAAATTTCACCGGCAATCTGAAAATGAGTATGACAAGATTTTGTGTCACAATGTTCACACGGTTCATTGCGTTATGTTGTGCTAGACACTAGTACTTACAACCCCCTTTAGGTAGGGGCGGGGGGGGGGATTTTGCAATATTCATTATTTTTGTAAAAAAAAAAAGTATACCTACCTACACAATATCAAAAAATTTTACAAAAGTTTAGCCATGTAAACTCTTTTTTATCAACTTTTTTCGGATTGATAAGGAAATAATGGAAAGTTGACTTCGTTTATATTATTTTAATAAACAACAAGGCCCTATTTTTATGCAAGTAATCTTTTTACTTATCTGATTGTTGAGTGGTTGTCAAAACTTATGGGGGGGGGGGGATTTTTCCATCTTTTCATTTAAATAACAATTTCAGAAACATAAAATCGAAATTAGTTTCAATAATAGTACCTTACCTGAATTTTTGAATGTTGAAAACTGTTGAACGTGGACGGTGTAATTCGTTTGCTTTTTCATCAAAGTATTCTCAAGCTATATTTGTCAGTCAGTAATGGGACATTTTTACACGAATTTATCCTGGAAAAACTGAAATTCCATAAGCGTCATGTCGGGGGTTTCCGATTGCGTCCTGAAAAAAACGAACCACTAAAAAGGTAATAGTCCAATTGCATTCCACTTTATGTAACATTCCTAGATTACACCTCGTCGAGGGGAACTGGTGTATACCCCAAAATGATCCATGCAGAGCGCTAGAGAAAAGTCAACTTTTGCTGGAGGTGTAGCGAGTGATTTTGAGCTACTTTTTACTTATTAAAAATCAAACATCAAACTTGAAAAAAAACAAATCAATTGTCGTATTTTATTTTTTTTTTCTTTTTTTGTAAATATCATTTGAAAAATATAATCAATTAAGTTAAATATCAACGATAAACGATAGAAATCTAGATTGAATCTTGTTGTTGTCACAACAAATACAAGAATGACGCGAAGCGATACCGAAAGATACAAAGTGAACGAAAAGAAAACAAAACAATTTGGAAGCCACGAATATCTAAAAAACTTAAAATTTAGAAACCGCGAGAAGCCGAATGTTTTTAAAATAATAACAAAATAAAATTTACACGCGTAGATAAATACAATCGAAAATGAACCGAAATTCTCCCGTTACAAATTGCCCTTCATTTTTTAATTGAAATAATAACAAAATTTAATTTAAAAAATGACCAAAAATAACGAATTTCGCGTAAACTAAATAAACTAATACCAAAAACAATTCACGACGACGAAATAGGTAAGATTTGTGAAATATTGACCAGAAATGGGATTGAATTTTCGACGTTATTTTGTAGTACCGAATATAAATTCGAGCTAACTCTTTTTAAAATCTTATACTCTCCTTCATACAAAGGAGATAACTTTTTACATAATTTATTTTTTGCGTCTGATCTAGGATGGCACGAAAT
>FIZU01001198.1:0-26209 GCA_900064475.1 Pseudococcus longispinus
TTTTCATCAATTGTCTTTTTTTAAAATCTAAATTGTGAATTTTTGGTCAAAATTGTCATTTCAAGGTAAAACTTGTTATTTTCGGTCCAAATCGTCATTTTTTGTAAAAATTGTCATTTCAAGGATAAAAACCGTCATTTTTGGTCAAAATTGTCATTTCAGGTAAAAATTGTAATTTTTTGTCAAACTCATCATTTTTGGTCAAAATCACCTTTATTTGTCATTATTGTCTTTTTTTGGTCTAAACTGTCATTTTTTGTAAAAATTGTAATTCTTTGGGTTAAAATTGTCATTTAAAAGTAAAAATTGACATTTTTGGTTAAAATCGTTGTTTTTCGCCAATTGTAATTTTTTTGCCCAACTTGTGAATTTTTTAGTCAAAATTGTCATTTCAATGTAAAAATCATCTTTTTGGTCATTTTACGTTTTTTTACAAATGTCATCAAGAAAAATATTGCGGTTGCATCGGACGGACGGATGGACGGACACGTATTGAGATAGCTGGCTTTTTGGACTTGGAAAATTTTAGGGATTCTTTTGAGCCAGATGGCTTTTTGGATTTATAAAATTTCAGGGTATGAAAGTGATTCGTACATTCTGAAAATTGTTATAATCATTTAAAATATGATTGAATCGGCTCAAAAATAAGGAAAATTGTTCAAAATGATGTTAAAATGGCAAAAAATGGTAAAAATAATCAAAAAATCTTGAAATCCGTCAAAAATTTCGTAGAATTTTCACCACATTTTCCAAAACTTTCATGATTTTTTACCATTGTTGCGTTATTTTTGCTGATTTTTTAATGGAAATTTGTTAATATTGCCATGTTTTTTTCAAATTCTAAATACTTCAAGATTTTTTTCAACTCTTTTACTGGAGTTTTCGAAGGTTTTCGTAATTTTTTGACCGTTTTTATAATATTTGAAATGAATTTTATGGAAATTTCTTAAACTTTAAATGCATTTTTTACGATTAAAACAATTTTTTGACAGTTTTTAGAATATTTTTTTACCAATTTTAGCATACTAGCTTTAGCATAAAATATGCTTTTGCTGTGAATATTTCTGCAAAAAACCTGACGAAATTCTTCGACTTCTTTTAGACATTTTGTCAGACTATTTTAGACTTTCTGGACTTGAAACATTTTTCAGATTTCAAACAATTTTTTAAGCTTAAAATGCTTTAGAAATTTTTTGATTTTTAAAAAAAATTTTCAAGTGTCAGTTGACTTTTGAACTTGTAAATTTCAGATTTCACTGACTTTTTGAACTTGGAATATTTTAGAAATCAGGGGTCAACTTAGACTTCTATGATTTGGAAAATTTCAGATATTACGCTGATTTTCAGGCATTTTGTCAGATTTCTTTGGACAAGGAAAATTTTCAAGAACTTAAATAAATTTTTGAGCATGGAAAATTTCAACTTTATGAACTTGAAAATCTTCAACAAAGTCTAAATTAGACTTTTTATCAGACAGCTTTTCACCTAAGACTGACTTCTAGACATTTTGTCAGACTTTTTTGGATTTTCAAAATTTTTCAGATTTCTACTAATATTTTGTACCCGGAATTGAATTTCAAAAATTTTTCAAAAAAATTCTATCTCGAAATTCTTTCTCGAAAATTCGTTATGATGACTTTTAGATATTTTGTCAGACTTTTTTGACTTGGAAAATTTCAAGAAAATTTGAAATAGGAAATTGTGGGGACTTTTTATTAAAATGTTGAAAATTTTATCATAATTTTCAACAATTTTATAATTTTTTGATCATTTTTGTCTAATTTTTTCAAAACATCGCCTCAAACTTTGCCCCCCTTTCCAAATCGACCCCTCGAGTCAATATTGACTATTTTCAAATATCTGGAAACTTCAATAAGAGATGAATTTTTCCAGCTTGCTGGAATCGCTCCAGAATGTACTGTACATAATCAACTTCGACGCCTGAAAATTCGACTCGAGGGTCGATCTTAGGGTGACGACAAAGTTTCGGTCGATTTTCGTTAAAAATTGACGATTTTGGAATTCTTTTACATGCGAGACTTTCGAGTTGTAAAAAAATACGTATCAACCTGTCACCTCGGAATTTTAATTCAACTGCACTAATCAATTGATAATATCACACTGACGCTAGGATTAAATGTTTATCTGCTAAAGTTGATCACAGCGTCTTCTGGAGCGATTTCAGTGTGCTGGAGAAAAGCCAACTTTTGCTGGAGGCTCCAGATCGATTCGAAAATAGTTGCAATCGATTCGGAGAATCAACTTTAGTACAGTACAAACCAATTTTCAGAATTTTATCTCAAAATTTACTGTTTTTTTGAAACAATTTATGTATCAATGAGCTATTTTCGCCATTTTCAAAAATTCGGTAAAAATCGAAAAATCAACTTCGACTGCTCAAAATTTGGTTTACAGGTCTGAACGACATATTCTTCCAGTGAGTCAAATTTCAGCTCAATCGGAATTGATGAGTTGACAAGAGTTCCCTTTTAGAAAAGGATATGCCATGAGAATATGTCCAAATGTTGAATTTTTTTTACCATCCAGTACTGACCTGTATTCTACTCTCTGTTGGAGCCAAACAGACGAAATTTCATAGTAAAATTCGAGACAACTGTACACATTTCTTTTGTGTTTATTATTTTGACGACGAAAGGGTTGTTTTTCCACGAGCACGTGTAAGAATAGAAGACAGTGGAAAGTTAAAAAGCATTTTAACATACCCACCTGCGACGACATCATCTTACTCCCAAGTTTTGTTTTTCTTAAACCCCCTTTAATCAGATTAACGAACGTTTAAATAAGCAAAATGCCGTCGTCTTCTTCATCCCCTTCATCTCGAAGAAATTATGTTACGTTACACGAAGACTTATGAAAAATTATCTAATCTGCGCGCAGCATCGTCTCATCTCATAGTCTTTTCCCTCTTACCTCTAGTTGATTTCAATTCTGCGTTTGTTTTCAAGTAAAGTACCTACATATTCGTTGATGGTGGAAAATTTCGTATTCGCGAATTGACGACTCCAGGCTGAGACGCGATGCCTGTCAAATTGAAAATGTATTAGGTTAAACGAAATGCGAATTACGTTTGGAAAATTTTCTACAATAGGTACCTACGTGGTTTGCGACTACACGCGATGGAACGGATGCGGATGGTAAACTCGACGTGTACCGTGGCTCTATAAAACGCTGGCTTTTTAAAATGATGGATTCGAGGACGAGTTAAATGTGAGATTTTAGCGCGTTTATCATTCTGCGGCGGAATTTTTTCCACCCAGATTATACTCGAGAGAAGAACTACCACTACCCGGCGACAAGGGTTTCCTTACTGCTTCCGCGGATGTCGACATAGCTCGTGGTGTTTTCGCAATACTTGTCAATACGCTGCGAAGTGACAAGTGAAGCGAAATTTAATTTGCAATTTTTTCCCCTTAACTGGCGAACGCGAGTTAATGATATGAAGTGACAGGAATTATAGGCGATGGAGGCAGGAGTGGAATAGACTTTCGGTATAGCGGATTTTTTCATTTTACAATATGATTGAATATGCGACGATGTGATGGTTTCCAAGACAAATATGCGAAATTTGACTTTTGAAGTGATTTTGCATCAAGTTTTTAGCTGAAATTATTTACATACCTATGTGTCAGATGTCATACGTGGGATTTACGTGGTGTAAAATATGATGATGAAAATGTCGCTTAAATGTTTACAGAAACAGGAAAAATTGCATAGGAATAGATAAAAATGACGAAAATTGTATGGAAAATTTCGATATTAAATTTTTTCCAAAGTTGTCCCAAAGCGAAAAAAAAATTATCCGATTTTATTAGTCAGAAACGAGAAACCTCCGATTTAGTTGACGTAGCAATTTTGACGTCTATCGATTTAGCATTATGAAATTTCGCAATTTCAAAAAGACATATGACGTAAGGAAATCTCTGAGATTTTTAAAATACAAAAACTTATGTAGGCTAACAAAATTTCGAGATGAAAAAATTTCTCTGGCATCCCCCCTCCTCCCAGCCATTATACATATCCATGTCAAAATGTCAAAGAAACGAATTATTTATTTTACGTTAAATTAGAGGTCATCTGAAGTACTTGCTGAATTTTTGAAAAATGAATTTCTCGATTTCTTTTTTGCAAGGGGGCCACGTGAGCTTCAACAAAGCTAAAGTCAGTTTAAGGCAAGTGTTGGTACAACTGCGTATTTACCTAATTACAAATTAAGAATCGAAATTCAATGAAAATTATCAAAAATTTTCTAAAAACGTTGAAAATTACCATAGAAATTATCAAATGTATTGTAAATATGCTCAAAAAATCATGGCAGTTGTTCAAACTCTTGTAAAAATTATTGAAAATATCTTAGAAATTGGTAAAAATGTCATAGAGAAAGTCAAAAATCACGAATTAATGAAAAAAATTTAATAATGGTGATTCTCATTAGTATCACTGAAAATATGATAACAACGGTCAAAAAAATCGCGAAACTGGTCGAAAATATTGTTGAAATTGTCAAAATTTTCACAAAAATCGGTGAAAACATCGTAAAAATAGTCCAAAAAAAAACATTAAAATCTTCGAAAACTTCGATAAAATGTTTCAGATTTCCATTGAAATTACTTATAACATTGTAAAAACAATCAAAATATTATGAAAACTGCCGAAAATCACCTTAAAAATCCTTATAGCTTCAAAAAATCATCAAAGTCGATATCAAAAAAAATTGTAAAAATAATTCCATAAAAATTGGTAAAAGTAGCCCAAAAATGATAAAAAAAAAAGAAGAAAATTTTGGGCAATGTTGTAAAAATTCTAGCATTTTTTAGGTGACTGATTTTCGACAGATTTCGTTGATTTGCTGACTGTTCAACTTCTTAATGATTTTTGTTGAAATTTTGACCTTTGGTTATTAACATTTCCGACGATTATTATGATTTTGACGATTTTTTTCCATATTTCAAACGATTTTTATGGATGTTTCACCAATTTTTACTGAATTTTTTGACAATTTCATCAATCATCATGAAATTTCAGACGATTCTCATGATTTTTGGATAGTTTTTTTACAACTTTTAGCCTAGGATATGCATTTGTTATGTGCAATTCCACGAAAAAAGTGACGAAATTTCGTCACGATGACTTTTAGGCATTTTGTCAGACTTTTTTGCATTTGGAAAAATTTTCAGATTTTCATTGACTTTTTGAACTTGGAAAATTTCAGAGATAGGCTAATTCAGACTTTTAGACATTTTGCCAGACAAACAATTCAGACTTTATGAATACAGAAACTTAACTTTTAGACATTCTGTCAAATAACCGATTTAGACTTTTTGAACTTGGAAAATTGATTTTCAGCCATTTTGTCAGATTTCTTTAGATTTTCGGAAAAATTTTCAGATTTCGATTGACTTTTTAGACTCGGAAAATTTTCAGAGATAATGCTGATTTTTAGACATTTTTTCAGAAAAATAATTTAGACTTTATGAACTTTGAAAATTTTATAAATTTGGTAACTTTCTGATATTTTGTCTAGCAGTTTTCTTGGATTTGGAAAATTTCAGATATTACACTGATTTTTAGACATTTCATCAAACTTCTTTGGACTTGAAAAATTTTTTTAGATTTCTGTTGACTTTTTGGACTTGGAACATTTCAGAAATAATGTTGACTTTTAGACATTTTGTTAAAGAAAAAATTTTTTGAACTTGAAAAATGTCAAAAAAATTCAAATATAAAGTCTTTATGGACTTGAAAAATTCAATGAGCGAAGGCATAAGTATCCTGTTTTTGTCGGCTTTCATTGTTTTTTGGTAATTTTTGTCATATTTAAAATTATTTTCATGACAATTTTAACGATTTCACAAAATTTTTCTTGATTTTCATTGTTTTTTGATCACTTTTGTTACAGTTAAAATTATTTTTATGACTATTTCAACGATTTTTGCGAAATTTTCGGTGATTATACTTTTTGGACAATGTTTACAATATTTTTATGGATTTTTGTGAGCGTTTTTGCACTTTTAAAGACATTTTTTGATGATATTAATGGCTTTTAGATAATTTTTTTTTAAATCTGGACGATTTTTATGAAAATTTCAACAAATTTTTTACTAGATTTTCGGCAGTTTTCATGATTTTTCGACCATTTATACCACATTTTCCACCAAATTTTATAGCAATTTCAATAATTTTACCACATTTTCAAAAATTTTCATAATTTTTTTTTAATTTTTGAATTAATCCACTTTTTTTTTAGTGTTGGGTGATTATTAATCGATTAATTGAATAATCGATTAATCGCCATGAAAAATAATCGAAGAGCGATTATTTTTTTCGTGAAATTAAATTACCAATTAATCAATTGCGAGTTCGAAATAATGGCATAATCGATTATTTTCAAACTTTGTTATTTCTCTGTTTTTTCAGTTGATTTTGCAATTTTTTTTTGAATTTTTTGGTATTTTTTGTCAATTTTTGACTACATTAAAGCTTAAAAACCAAAAAATCTCAAAAAAATTAATGAAATTTCAAAATTCTAATTTTAAAGTTGAAATGAAAAATGGCCAAATTGTTTTCTAGTACCCCCCCCCCCCCGCCATTTTAGGCACTTTTGAATCTGTTAAATTGTATTAGGTACTCAATGTGAATTAGACTATTTTACCTTTAAATTTGGTTGAATTTTCATGTTTGGCTGAACAAATTACTTATTTACACAGTTTTACATTATATTTATGTAGGGTCGATTATAATCGATTATTCGATTATTTTTTCATCGATTAATCGTTCGTCGATTATTTTAAAATAATCGATTTTGCCCAACACTATTTTTTTTATGGAAATTTTTGACTATTCCAACAGCATTTTCAGAAATTGTTCTGATTTTAAAATTTTTACCACTTTTACAACGTTTTACCCCTTTCTGCAATCTTGAATTTTCAAGTCCAAAAAGTCATTCAGAGGAACAAAGGTTTTTGACTCAAAATCATGAAGCAAGAATTTTCCTGCTCCCAGACATAGGACATATCCATTTCAAAATCGTTGGAAAAATTTCCATTTTTCATGATTGGGCAATTGGGCATCTTTAAGAATTTTCCATTTCGCTTATTCAGTTATATACAATTTCCACTTTGAGAAATTTTCTTCCCTGTTGATGGGCAATTTACATCTTCGGAAAAATGATTCATTTAAACGAACGTGAAATCTCGAAGCCCCTTTTCTCTATAAGCCTATATTTACAACTAATGAAAAATCTCTCGTTATAATATATTCCACAATCGAGTTAAATATCTATTCTAATCCAAGATGTTATTTTTCGTTTGTTACAGGTACGTTCCATTTGTTTTGTTGAAAATTCAATGTTTATTCGTTATTTTAATCCGGACTCGAATCGATCATCCGTTTTTCTTACTCGCGAAATGAAACCGATTACTCTACGCTGGCGAGAATGGCAAATTTGCAAACTTCAGGTAATAAATTGCCATTTCGGACTATGAACGTTTCCTTGCTACTTTTAAACAAACCTACAATCTGCGTTGGTATTGGTGGTACACGAAATACCTACATAACCAATGTAAGCGAATTTCGTAAACGTTGCGGTTGATAAATTTACACGTTGCGTAGGAACGCGCCAAAAATGTAAATTGTTTGCTGAAAAAATAAGATATGAAGAAAAATATGATGGTAAAAGTACGGGGAGGAAATGCCTTCGGGCGAATAGTTCGAACACTGCTGCGTTTCCTGGTTATCGTTTAACATGGCAAGGGCTCGATATATAGGAATGTTGATATGATGAAACAAGGCATAATCAAGCTTTGCTGCGGTATCGAGAGTCAGATGCAATCGTGACTGAAATTCGGTTGCGAGAGTGTTTGTGAAGTGAAACAGGATGAAATTTTAGCACAAGGTGAAATGATACCTATACATAAAGGATTGAGGTTGAAGCTGAAAGCAGGCGAATATATAATTCTGGTCACGATCGCGAAACGACTTTAAATGCTTTTCTGTCACTTTGTTACGGGCAACCTTTGAACAACATTATCGATTCGTTTTACATGAATTATCATTATTGGAATAGTTGCGGTTGTTGATGGCCTGGGTATATGTGTGAGCCAGAGTGAAAGAGACGGAGACGTCGGTGGCATTTAATATTCAGTCGATCTGATATCGCTGCTGTGTGTGACTTTACATGTATACGACCTCGCTCGACTCGAATTCAACGTTTAATGGAAAGAGAATTTTGGTGTATAGTGAAGTAGGTACCTACGTGCACTGGCTTTTGTATATAATATGTATTTAGAGTGTAAAGCGATATCCGTATCGTTGGCCTTTTCAATGACCCAACTCATCTGGCGAATAGGACGAGGCTAAAATACGTCGACATGGACGATTATTAGATTTTCTCTCTATACGGCCAATAAAATTAAGTAATTACGCGTATAGCTATACCGTATGTTTGGTATCGCGTTATCGAGCTAATTACGTACGGTCGTCGTCGAGTGTTTGTGTTTTTGAAAAATGATTATGTGGCGTTTGTATAGGGAAATGGTTGCTTGGCGGATGATGCGTGTGTGTTAAAGGTTGTAAACTGAAATGTGCGGTGAATTTCAAGTATAATATGCTCGAATATTGATTAGAATTAGATGGTGGGGTTCTGGAAAGTGGAAAGGCTGTTTGGAGCTCGAAATTTGTACTGGTGAGGTGAAGTAGACACTAGGATGGGTTCAAGTTGACGAATTTTTAAAAGAAAGTTGACTATCGTGTGACATATTTTGTAGATTTGCTCGTGAAATTTAAATTAATGTACCAATCATTTCAGATTTAGAAATGTCTCATGAATTTGTCAAGATATTATAAGAGCTAATTTTGGCCAATTTGTGACAGATTTTTAACAGCTTTTTGGACTTGAAAAATTTTAAAGAATTCGTTGACTTCTAGACATTTTGTTAGAAGACATTTTTCAGGAATCATGCTAACTTTTAGACATTTCATCAGACAGCCTTTCAGAAATCATGCTGACTTTCAGATAGCCCATTTTGTCAAAAATTAGACTTTTTGGATTGGAAAAAGATTTCATAGATCAGACAGACTTTTAAACATTATGTCAGACTTTACATAAAAAGTAGAATATCAAGTTTCAGACTCACTATCTTGAGAACGCCTGATTTTTTTTGGAATTTCTAGACATTTCTAGACTATTTTAAAATTTCTAGACTACATTGTGAAAAAAGAGCATAGAATTTTTAGACTATTGTAAATCGTGTATAAGTTTTCAATGTCCAAAAATCTCCAGACATCGACTTTGAGTTACAAACTTACTATTGCAAAAGTGCCTAGAATTTCGGAATGTCTAGATATTTTTAGACAACCATTTCAAATGTCCAGACTATTATAAAGCATTACTCGATTCGAAATGTCCAGAAATCCATTTCGAGTTCCAGACTTAATACATGTATCAGAATTTTTGAATGTCTAGAAATTTTTAGACATTCATTTCAAAATTTCTAGACTGCTTCACAAAAGTGCGTCAATTTCCAATGTCTAGAAACTCTCTGGACATCGATTCTGAGTTCCAAAATTACTGTTGTGAAAACACCTAAATTTTGGAACGTTCAGACATTTTTAGACAACTATTTCAAAATTTCTTGACTATTGTAAAGTGTGACTCGATTCTTAATGTTCAAAAATCCCATTTGTAGTTTCAGATTAACTATTGTAGAAAAATCTGATTTTTCAAATGTCTAGAAATTTTTAGACTATTTCAAAATTTGCAGACTATTGTGAAGAGTGTCTCAATTTTTGACGTCTAGAAATTTTGTAGACATCGGTTTCGAGTTTCAGAATTGCTGTTGTCAAAAAACATGAGTTTTGGAATACCTGGACATTTTTAGACAACCATTTCAAAATTTCTAGACTTGTAAAGTATGGTTCGATTCTTAATGTCCGGAAATCCATTTCGTGTTCCAGACTTACTATTGTAGAAACATCTGAATGTTTAATGTCTGGAAATTTTCAGACAACTATTTCAAAACTTCTAGACCAATGTGAAAAGTGTCTCAATTTTCAATGTCTAGAAATCTCTAGACATTGATTTTGAGTTCCAGAATTACTGTTGTGAACGCTTAAATTTTGGAATGTCTAGAAATTTTTAGACTGCTATGAAAAAACATGATTTTTCAAGTGCTTAGAATTTGTTAGACTACTGTGAAGTGTCTCGATTTTTAAATGCAGAAATCTCTAGACATTGATTCTAAACTCCTGACTAAATTTTTGGAATGTCCAGAAGTTTTCAGAAATTTTTTTCAAAATTTCTTGACTGTTGTAAAAAACAACAACATTGATAGATTTATTTTTCTAATGCCTAGAATTTTTGACTACGTATTGTAAAAAGTGTCTTGAATTTTAATGTTCAGAAATCTCTGGACATTAATTTTGGATTTGGATTCTAGACTCAATATCATAAAAAAAAACATCTGAATTTTCAAAATGTCTAAAAATTTCCAGACTATTTTTTTGAACATTGATTTTTGAGTGTCCAGAATTTTTTTAGACTACTGCAAAAAATATCTCAATTTTTAATGTCTAGAAATCTTTAGACATCAATTTTCAACTTTTTGACATATTGCAGTAAAATGTCTACATTTTTAGACTACATATTTAAAAAAGTACTTCGAATTCAAATGTCCAATTTGTTAGACTATTGTGGAGTGTCTCAATTTTTAAATGCAGTAATCTCTTAACATTGATTCTGAGTTCCAGACTAAATTTTTGGAATTCTCAGAAATTTTTAGACAAATTTTTCAAAATTTCTTGACTGTTGCAAAAAACAACAACATGGATACATGTATTTTTCTAGTGCCTAGAATTTTTGACTACATATTGTAAAAAGTGTCTTGAATTCTAGTGTCCAGAAATCTCTAGACATTGATTTTGGATTTGGATTCTAGACTCTGAATTTTTGGAATGTCTAAAAATGTCTAGAATTTTTTAAAACATTGCGTGTGCAGAATTTTTTAGACTACTGCAAAAAGTATCTTAATTTTCAATGTCCAGAAATCTCTAGACATCAATTTCTAACTTTTGGACATGTTGTAGTGAAATGTCTAGATTTTTAGACTAAGTACATATTGTAAAAAGTGTTTCGAATTTAAATGTCCAGAAATTTCTAGGCATTGATTTTGGATTTGGATTCTAGACTCATGTAAGAAACATCTAAATTTTTGGAATGTCTGAAAATTTTTAGACTCTTATTTTTTTAACATTGATTTCTCAGTGACTAGAATTTTTTGGACTACTGCAAATAGTATCTCGATTTTCAATGTCAAGAAATCACTAGACATCTATTTCTAAGTTTTGGACGTATTGCAGCAAAATGTCTAGATTTTTTATAGGCATGGAAATATGTATTTATAGATGTGGATTTCAAAAGTTCGTCGCTTCAGGATGTCTGGAAATAATTAATTCTGAATATCATTTCGGAATTCCTTGACAAATTACCTTTTGAATGTCTGATGAATACTGGTTGAAAAAGGTCAAGAAAAAGTTTTCAAATATTCAATAATTTATTCGAAGTGCCTACCGGGTGGTCGATTAATTTCAAGATTATCCTGGATTTTTTTTTTAGAAACAATGAAATATCATTCCTCCTCATTTTCCTCTTATTCTGGTTAATTTTGTAGGGGAATATACTTTCTAGCCACATTCGGTATAAAAAAACATTGGCTTCGTAGTATACGAGATTACGAGAACGTTGTGCTTCCCTACGACATTACGAATCTTCTCATTTAACTTTATCGACATTACGTTGGAATTTTACGATCACAATAGCGACGAATCATTCAAATCGAAATAATTTTTCTCAGTACTACAATCGCGTCTGAATAAGGAAGAAGGGAGGATACAGCGGTGTTGATATTTTCGTCGATTGATTCGTTTCAAATTGCGCTCATAAAAATTGAACGGTTTGGCATAGAATTGATGTTTTCCTCGCTTTCTCATAGGTACCTTGGTATTTTTCATTCTCTTTCTCTCATTCTCGTTCATTGCTCTAAACGATTTCTTTTTTTTTTCCAAAAATTTTTCGTCGAACTGAAACCTATAGTTTTTTTTTCATTCCACGATGGAAAATTTTCGCGTAAATTTTCTCTATACATGTGATGTGTTGACTTTATTGGGCAAACGAGAGAGCGAATAGCAATTGGCGGTATTTGCAGACGTCTTTGTCAGTTCGTTCGAGAATTTAATTCAAAATAACGAACCTGTAAGGTTGATTTTTTTCATACTCGTGCTTCGTACGTATAGCCGTGTTCTTCAACCGTATACATATGAAAACGTTACTCGTATACCTTTAAATCAATATTCTCGCAGGAATAGCCTATATATACTATACGCATTTACGCACGCACACACATGTAGGATACCTCTTCGATGTATGTAGACTTATTTATAGGTAGTGAAAATATCGAGTAAATTCCATATAGGTAGGAGTATATGTATAAGACGCCTGTTCGCGATACTTGACATCTGGGACGAGTGCCTATAACCTACGTAAATATCCAAAAATTCTTCCTTGTCGATTTTTCAAATACGTTAGTTCGGGTTCAATCTCACCTGCCTGCTTAATAATGGGCTCTCTAACAATTAACCGAGCATATTACAATGACAGTTAACGAGTAATAGATGCAGGCTATTCCTAGGAGACATAAGAAAAAAATAAGTACCTAAATCTATATTAAACTTTTAGCAAGATGCGACAAAATGATACCAACAAAAAACACACCGAACAGCTGAAACTTTACGTACGTAGGTAAATCGTACCTCACGTTATACGACAACGATCACGATATGGTCAGATGTACTGCAGGTTGCGTGGATCCGAGCAGAAAGAGGCTGGTAATTTTTTTATACACCGTCAACCCGGCATGACGCTCGGGCTCGTTCGGCGAATAATAAAAACAAAAAGTTACCGAAACAAGTTAATCGGCCAAAGATTAAAGGTATTATTTTTTTAATGGATGCCACCATCCGAGCCAAATTTCTCAACGACGAGAGCTGATTATGCCGAAGTTTGCAGCGCAAATGGAAAAATACCGCTATAGTTTTATGCTCGGGCTCGAATGATAAATTACAGTTCGTGGTATTTTGCGAGTTGAATAGACCGGCTGCAGCTGCCTTGTGTATGATGGTTCCTTGCTGTGTGAGCTCGTTATCCGTGTGGTGGTTTTGGGGAGATGAAGATTTGAGGCGTTAATTGCGTCGTGATTGTCGTTGCTGCGATGGAAAATATCGATGTCATTCAGAATGTTGCAGAGTCATTCAGAAGGATTTTAGAGTGATTAAAAGCCATTTAGAATATCGCAGAGTCATTTATAATGATTTCAGAATGATGGAAAGTCATTCAGAATGTCGCAGAGTCATTTAGAATGATTTCAGAGTGACGAAGAGTCATTCAAAATGATTTTAGAGTGACGAAGAGTCATTCAAAATGATTTTAGAGTGACGAATAATCATTCAGAATGACGAAGAGTCATTCAAAATGTTACAGAGTGGTGAAGAGTCGTTTAGAATGTTGCAGAGTCATTTAGAATGATTTCAGAGTGACGAAGAGTCATTCAGAATGATTTCAGAGTGACGAAGAGTTATTCAGAATGATTTCAGAATGACGAAGAGTCATTCAGAATGATTTCAGAGTGATGAAGAGTCATTCAGAATGTTGCAGAGTAATAGAGAGTCATTCAGAATGTTTCAGAGTCATTTAGAATGATTGCAAAATGATGGAAAGCCATTCAGAATGTCGCAGAGTCATTTAGAATGATTTCAGAATGATAGGAAGTCATTCAAAATATAGCAGAGTCATTTATAATGATTTCAGAATGATGGAAAGTCATTCAGAATGTCGCAAAGTCATTTAGAATGATTTCAGAGTGACGAAGAGTCATTCAAAATGATTTCAGAGTGACGAATAATCATTCAGAATGATTTCAGAATGACGAAGAGTCATTCAGAATGTTGCATAGTGGTGAAGAGTCGTTTAGAATGTTGCAGAGTCATTTAGAATGATTCCAGAATGATGGAAAGTCATTCAGAATGTTGCAGAGTCATTCAGAATGATTTCAGAGTGACGAAGAGTTATTCAGAATGATTTCAGAGTGATGAAGAGTCATTCAGAATGTTGCAGAGCAATAAATAGTCATTCAGAATGTTCCAGATTCATTCAGCATGTTGCTTATTCATTCAAAATGATTTCTGAATGATGAAAAATCAGCCGAGAAGTGGCACAAGGAAATTTCGATGCCAGCTAGGGGTTGTACATTGCTGTCCAATGTCATTAGAAATAAATTAAATGTTATTCGAAGCCATTATGAATGTAATTCAGAACGAGTGTGCTACCACGATGATACGAATCATGGTATGATATTCTACAAGTACAGTCTCGTCTTATATCTCTCCCGCTAGAATGATATTGCAATCTAACGCTTTGAAGAAAGTTTGCTCTCTCATCCTCAATGAAGTACTTTTTGTTATCTAAACCCGAGCTTTGAAATAGATGATAGAGCATCACGAAACCATCGAAATAAGAACAGCGTAGTGAGAAGAGGGCAAAAATTTACCAGCCGAAAAGCCTGAAACAGAATGATTATTATACACCTACCAACAAAGTATTTACCAAACAACTGCGGCAGCATTCCTTGACACCGTGTAATTCATCATTGAAACGCCTCTTTGCAGCATACCTACACCCCAAAGTCACCATAGATTTGCACAATCGGGGGGAGGAGGAGGCCGAAGGGTGGCGAATATATAAAATTCAAATTATTCACAGCTCGAAGAATTGAAATTCCATTACACAGAAAAGGTAAGAAGAAGCCGAATAGATGGCGAAAAGGGCAAAGGGAGGGGACAAGAGTAAGGTGAACTAAAAGCTCGCATAGTTTCATTGTAAACATACTATAGAATAAGAAAATTAAACGGAGCACTTTCTTTAGTCCATCCCCACCTCGTCCTTATCATCCTCGCTGAACCGTGCCGCTCGTTTCTTTGGTATTTGCGCAGCACGCGAAGTATAAAGCGAAGAAGACGCGGAGATTACAACGCTTAGGTACACATAATACAGCATGGTATAGTTCTTCGATATACCCACGCTGCACGCTTTGTACGTACGTATATCTGTACAGCGAGTAGTAGAAGTTGGACGACGACTAAGATTCGATCAACCGTACAGCACACGGTACCGATTTCCAAGTAAACATCGACGTCTTCGATAAAGAGCAAAATTCGCCCCGGTACAATGATCGGGAAATAATTACGAAATACGAATTGAATGGATGGGCGAACGCCGAACATGGTTCGATATCGTGTCGAAGAACAAAAAAAAAAAGGAAAAAAAGAAACCAGCTGCTCGAACTATAGCGTCTTTCTTACGTAATACAATATCTCGAAAAATAGAGTATCGTTTAAGCTACAAAGTGTAGAAGGAAAAAAACGTATGGTTTTGGTTGGATTCGAGCCGGAGAGGGAGGGTGGACAAAAAACGTGCCATACTAGTTTATCAAGCTCGCCGAATAGCTTTCTTAATTTACAAATTATTATACGAATAGTGTTAAAGAAGGAGTACGAGGTAGAGAGGAAAGCAGGGAGTGTGATTTAACGCGAAAGTTTTTACGATAATACCGAACGAATACAACAAGTCGATATAATAAAAAACCAATTTCTCGATACAATACCGCGAAGATGTAATCTCGAATTACGAGTACATATACTCTTTCGTTGTGTTGTGTACCGTGTTTCTTCGATGCAATGATGATTTTACACCAAGAATAAAGGGAAAATACTCGTAGAAAGAAGAATGCCACGAGTAAATATTTTCTTCACGTTTTTTTTTTTACCCATCGACGTGTTGAAATCGTTGATTACGTTGGGTGTTTTCGTTCGAAAAGTTCGTCTTTTGATGTTGATGGTACTTTTGATCGTATTTCAATACGATTTCGAGAAAAATGAAATAGATTTATTTGAAGAAAAAAATTTATTAACATTGATGGTGAATTCTTGATCAAATTCAATATTGGTAGTGAATAGTTTTTCGAAACGAAAATTGAACAAATTTTGTTGTGATGATTTTTGCCCTACATAAAAACTGAAGGGGTAAAAAGTAAATTTAAAAATTTCAACTTTTCATGAGCTTTTTTACTTCAAATGTTATTTTAGCCCCTTCCGACTTGATGTTAGGCAACATAATAAAATTTGTCAGATTAATATTTGTTAACTTTATTGATTGTGAGAAGGGGGATTTTTGGTTCCAAAAAGCGATCATGACTCCTTCAATTTTGAAGTTAGGCAAACAATTACGAGGGTGGAATTTGCTCAATTTTTGTTTTGCTGCTCACTCTCATGACTTAAAATTTGTTTCAATTCGAAGGCTTTGTGATGTGAAGATGCCTTATTGTGGAGGGGGGGGGGGCATTTTTGGGTTACGATTTTACGTCATGAAATTTTGTTACCATGGATGACTTTCCAAACTTGAAATATTTCAGATTGTAAAAATGGTTCAAACATTTCAAAAATAAGAAAAAATAAAAATTGTAAAAAATGAGGAAAAAGTTATTGAAATTTCCAAAAAACTGAAGGAAACATGGAAATATTTAAAAACAGTACCTAAAAAAATCATAAAAATCGTCGAAAAATTTGTTAAAATTATTAAAAATCTTGGTAAAAATTATTTAGTAAAAATATTGTATGTAAAAACGGTTCATTAACTATAAAAATTGTCAAAATTTTCGAAAAATACTTGAAATTGTTCGAAAAAATTATGAAAACTGTCGAAACTCTCGTAAAAATTGTGAAAAATTTCATAGAAATCATTTGAAATTTGGAAAAAAAATTATCAAAAAATCATAAAAACTGTCAAAAACTTTATAAAACTTTCAAAAAATTTTCATAAACCAAAAATTTAAAAAAAAAACATGAAAATTGTAGAAAATGTAACATTTGTCAAAATGTGAGCAAAAAGCTGTACAATGTAGAAATATTTTAATAAACAGCCCATAAACTATAAAAATTGTCAAAATTTTTGAAAAATACTCGAAATTGTTTGAAAAAATTATGAAAACTGTCGAAACTCTCATAAAAATTGTAAAAAATTTCATAGAAATCATTTGAAATTTGGAAAAAAAATTATCAAAAAATCATAGAAACTATCGAAAATCGTTGAAAAATTTGTTAAAATTATTGAAATATCAATAAAAATTATTTAGCAAAAATATTGTAAGTACGTAAAAACGGTTCATAAACTATAAAAATTGTCAAAATTTTCGAAAAATTCTTGAAATTGTTTGAAAAATTTATGAAAACTATCGAAACTCTCGTAAGAATTGTGAAAAATTTCATAGAAATTATTTGAAATTTGAAAAAAATTATCAAAAAATCGTAGAAACTTTCGAAAAATTTGTTAAAATTATTAAAAATCTTGGTAAAAATTATTTAGTAAAAATATTGAAATTTGAAATCGTTTGAAAAAATTATGAAAACTGTCAAAACTCTCGTAAAAATTGTGAAAAATTTCATAGAAATCATTTGAAATTTGGAAAAAAAATTATCAAAAAATCATAAAAACTGTCAAAAACTTCATAAAACTTTCAAAAAATTTTCATAAACCAAAAATTTAAAAAAAAAACATGAAAATTGTAGAAAATGTAACATTTGTCAAAATGTGAGCAAAAAGCTGTACAATGTAGAAATATTTTAATAAACAGCCCATAAACTATAAAAATTGTCAAAATTTTCGAAAAATACTCGAAATTGTTTGAAAAATTTATGAAAACTATCGAAACTCTCGTAAGAATTGTGAAAAATTTCATAGAAATTATTTGAAATTTGAAAAAAATTATCAAAAAATCATAAAAACTGTCGAAAATCTCATAAAACTTTCAAAAAATTTTCACAAACAAAAAGTTTTCAAAAAATCATGAAAACCGTTGAAAAATTTGTTAAAATTATTGGAATATACATAAAAATTATTTAGCAAAAATATTGTAAGTATGTAAAAACGGTTAATAAACTATAAAAATTGTCAACATTTTCGAAAAATTCTTGAAATTGTTTGAAAAATTTATGGAAACTATCGAAACTCTCGTAAGAATTATGAAAAATTTCGTAAAAATTATTTGAAATTTGAAAAATATTATCAAAAAATCATAGAAACTGTCGAAAATCTCATAAAACTTTCAAAAAATTTTCGCAAACGGAACATTTTCAAAAAATCATGAAAAGTGTAGAAAATGTCGTAACATCAAAATGACAGCAAAAAGCTGTAAAAGTAAAAACATAAAATCATTCGAAATATAAAAAAATTGTCAAAAAGTCATGAAAACTGTAAAAAATCTTGTGAAAATTATAAAAAATTTCACATAAGTAAATCATTTGAAAAAAAAATATGAAAAAAATTATCAAAAAATCAATAAATAAATTTTCACTGAAATCAGTGAAAATATTGTGAAAACTTCAAGAATTTACATAACTTTTTCCAACAATTTTATCATCTTTTTAATCATGGTAGTGTTTCCTGATTTTAATGAAAATTTGTAAATACTACAACTTTTTTTATGGCATTTCAACCACTTTTACATAATTTTTCAACGATTTTAGCATAGGACATGCTTTTGCGATGGCCTAATCCGTAAAAAAAGGAACCAAAATTCCGTCACGCTGATTTTTAGACATTTTGTGTGACTTTTTTGGACTTAAAAATTTTTTAAGATTTCTACTGACTTTTTGGATTTGGGAAAATTCAGAAATAATGCTGACTTTTGAACATTTCGTCAGACTTTTTTGTCTGGCAGACTTCTTGGACTTGGATAATTTCAGAGATCATGCTGACTTTCAGGCATTTTGTCAGACTATTTTGGACGTAGAAAATTTTTAAGAATTCAATCGAATTTTTGGATTTGGAAAATTTCAATTTTATGGACTTGAAAAATTTCAAGAAAAGTTCAAGTCGAAATATTGTCAGACAGCTTTTTACCTAACGCTGACTTTCAGACATTTTGTCAGATTTTTTTGCACTTGAAAAAATTTAAAAATTTCCATTTATCTTTTGGACTTGGAAAATTTTAGAGATCATGCTGATTTTTGGATATTTGGTCTGACAAACACTTCAGACTTCTCGGACTTGAAAAATTTCGGGATTCACAGTGACTTTTTGACATTTTGTCAGGCTATTTTAGACTTTCTGGACTTGGAAAAATTTCAGAAATTCCAACTTCTTCGATTTTGATCAATTTTATAAGGTGGTCAGCTGACCTTTGAACTTATAAATCTAAATCATTTCTTCGTGAAATTTACGATATCTACATTAAAAATTTTTACCAAACTATTAAGTCTTTTATTTCGTGTTAAACAATTAGAAACTGAGCGACGATACGTAATATGTTAAAATTTCACACCCTTGGGTAACTCATGCTGCTTTCGCCTCCTCCGTATAATAACTTTATTTACCCTTCTGAGGGGGGAAGGGGATCAAGTGTGCGATGTTGAATGGATAAATTTAGCAAACTATGCTACATTCGAGATGGTACACGTTTAAATGAAGTTTTATCGGAGGATTTAAAATTAGAAAAGACGATAAAGGTTACACGTGGATAGATTTTTTTACCAACTCTTTTCAAAAGAAGCAAGTATAGTCGACGAAAATGCCAGCTCATCTCATCATCGCCATATTCCAAGTAAAATATCAGTAATTTATTTCGACGTGTATCTCGGTTTAAAGATGATACGTATAAAGTGCAAGGTGAATAGATGGAGAGTAGGTGAGGAAAACCTAGAAAAAACATGCGACACGTATAATTCTCGAGGTTATTTTCCACTTACGTAATATTTTCGTCGTTGATGCTGATACGTCTACACATATTTCTTTATCACATGAACTTGGTCGGCTGTGCTCTTGAACCTTGCTTAGATTAGATATAAGTTCGATCATTCAAATTTTGACGTTAAAATCATCTTTATTATAAACGAGCCACCGATAGTTTGAAAATTTTAGGCATCGCTACATAAAGTGTATTTTTTAGCGAGTCGGCTGCGGCCGCGGGCCGGCCCGACATTGAAACTAAACACCGTATAACAAGTTGACGAAAAGCCTACGCCTGAAAACGCTGCTAACTTTTTAATGGAACAGTCTTGTAATACAATGGACGCCCGATTGACGTATTGCCAAAGTTGCCGAAGCTTTGAACTTATTATATAAGAAAGAGGTTCGATGACGAGGTTAAATCGCGAGAATCTAGACAATGTCGTGTTTATATTGTATAACGCGGAATATTGTACCATACGATCGTGTCTCTCGCTATTTTGTACTGGTGCTTGCGAAAGTCGACGAATACTTCGATACAGTTTAATGAAGCGATTGTGTTGAAGGTCCTTGTTGGCGTCGGTATCGTTCACTTTGGGTATGAGATTAACGCGCCGAAGAGGACAGAAAAGGCGAAATTATCTGCTCGATGTCTTATTCGGAATCTTTCGGGTGTGAAATTTAATCATTCGTTTTGTAGATTTCATCTTTGAGAATGAGGCGTTCGAGATGAAGGGTCAAGAAGTGATAGGGGGGAGTTGGTAAAATTACTGAGAAAGTGACAAGATTTGTTGGAAACTGACTCGCCCGAGGAATTGTAGAGGGGAAAGTTACGAGAGAGGATGAAAAATAGATTAAATATTATCAACTGCAAATCTCCACTTTTTTCTGCTAAAAAATGCAATTTTTTGTACTTATTGAAAAATGTTTGTATTTTGAAAATTTTCTGGCAAAAAACTAAATTTTACTAATTCTAAAAAAATTCTAATAGATTTGAAGCAACATTTTGTAATTTTAATTGTTTGAGATTCGAGAAAAAAATCATTGCAATTGGAAGTATGATAAAAAGCATTGAAGATATCGTTAAAATTATTTCTAAAAAATGATCGAAAATAATTATTATAAAAAGTATTCTCATTCATAAGTTTTTTTTCAAATCAATAAAACAAAAAAAAATATTTGGTATGTGAATACTTGTGTTTCTGACATTGAAGAACACAGAAAATTTTCACACTTTCTTCTGATATAAAAAAAATTTTGCCTGTGGCCAAAATTGATAATTTTGGAGATCTCTGATTTGAATGAATGAAAGAAAAAATGTCACAAAATTTCATTGGTACGATGTTGAAGGTTCAATTTTCACTTCAGATTCGTTCGAGGCGAACCCTGATACATTTTTTTTGGGATTTTCCAATTTTTCTAGAATGACGTCATTATGGCAGATTACCTCAAGGAAGTTTGATAATCTCTGCTAAAGAATAAGATGAAAATGTTCATCTCAAGTGCATCTACACCGAAAATGGACTTTCTAAAATCGTATAAAACTATTTGAAATTTTTTTAGATCTACCCCCCCCCCCCCCCCCCNTTCTAAAATCGTATAAAACTATTTTAAATTTTTTTAGATCTCCCCCCCCCCCCCCTCTGACATTTTCCCTCTCCCATCAAAAAAATAGTGTACAAATTTCCGGGAAAAAAATCAAAATCATAACTTTTTTTTGATTTTTAATCAGACTAATTCGACTAATCAACA
The DNA here is from genome assembly GCA_900064475.1 of Pseudococcus longispinus. Lineage (NCBI taxonomy): Eukaryota > Metazoa > Arthropoda > Insecta > Hemiptera > Pseudococcidae > Pseudococcus > Pseudococcus longispinus. The sequence continues at coordinate 21,599 of FIZU01001198.1, forward strand.
ATAGACGTTACAAAATTCGAGTTTTTTTTTGATTTAATGAAATTTTAAAAATTTTGAACGTCATTCGAGTGATAGCGGTTCAAGTCTGCTCTTTAAACGTCATATCAAAATTTTTTTCAGTACCCTCCCCAATTTTATAGAAAAAAAAACAACTCATACTATTGAAACAGTTGAAAATTGTTTGAAATTTCATTAGAAAGTCCTCTTCCAATGGACCTATTTTGGCCATTTTATTTTCAAAATGTTTCTTTTGTCTTGTAAATGTGTCATCAAGCATCAAGGTTCAAATATTTTCAAATTTGGGGCAGAAAAAAATCTAAATTTCGTTATTTTTTCAACACTTTTGACGTTTTTGGAAATTAGAAAATCTTTGGACAATCCGTCAGTCTCTCCAATGGACTAATTTTGACCAATTTTTGACATGGATATGTCTTATGGCCGGGGTCAATCCTAAAATTTTGTCTTTTTATGTCCAAATTTTTTGTACATTATTTTTATACCAATTTTTTGTCCATTTTTTTTATCCAAATTTTTTGTTCATTTTTTTATCCAAATTTTTTGTTCATTTTTTTGTTCGAATTTTTTGTATATTTTTCGTGTCTGTAAAAAACACCATGAAATTCCTTGACCATGACTTTTAGACATTTTGTCAGACTTTTTTGGACTTGGAAAATTTTTTAGATTTCCATTGACTTTTTGAGCTTGGAAAATTTCAAAAATGGCGCTGACTTTTAGGCATTTTGTCAGACCAATAATTTAGACTTTTTGAACTTGGAAAATTGTCTTTAAGAAATTTTGTCAGACCTTTTTGGAATTTGAAAAATGTTCAGATTTTCATTGATTTCAGACATTTTGTCTGACCAATAATTTGATTTTTTGAATTGAGAAAATTCTGAAAATAAGGGTAACTTTCCAAAATTTTGTCAGACAGACTTATTGGATTTGGGAAATTTCAGATATTGCGCCGATTTTAAGACATTTTGTTAGACTTTTTCGAACTTGGAAAATTTTTGAGAACTCAAATTAATTTTTGAATTTGGAAAATTTTAATTTTATGGATTTGAAAAATTTCAAGAACGTTCAAATCGGACATTTTGCCAGACTTTTCTGAACTTGGAAAATTTTTGAGAACTCAAATTAATTTTTGAATTTGGAAAATTTTAATTTTATGGATTTGAAAAATTTCAAGAACGTTCAAATCGGACATTTTGCCAGACTTTTCTGAACTTGGAAAATTTTTGAGAACTCAAATTAATTTTTGAATTTGGAAAATTTTAATTTTATGGACTTGAAAAATTTCAAGAAATTTCAAATCAAACATTTTGTCAGACTTTTTTGAACTCGGAAAAATAAATTAATTTTCGAATTTGGAAAATTTTAATTGGACTTGAAAAATTTCGAGAAAATTCAAATCGGACATTTTGTCAGACTTTTCTGAACTTGGAAAAATTTTCAGATTTCCATTGACATTTTGAACTTGAAAAATTTCAGAAATAATGCTGACTTTTAGAGATTTGGTTAGACAAAATAATTTAGAGTTTTTTCCAACTTTAAAAATTTAATTTTAAATATTTTGTCTGACTTTTTTGAATTTTCAAAATTTTTCAAAATTAAAATGAATTTTTGGACTTGGAAAATTTCAAAAAAATTTCAGATTTCACTACTTCGTAGACTTGAAAAATTCAACTAGCGAAATCATATTCTATATATTTTGTGGTCCTTCTTCCTCTTCTTTGTTCGCCCTCACAACTTTTTGATATGTAAATATATGTCTTATGGTGGGGGCAGAGGGGGGGGGGGGGTTATCTTGAAAACTTGGGCGTTACGAAAATTCGTCACAAATTTTCATCATCCCAATGATTTTTGGAAATTGAAAAAAATTGAAAAAAACGTCTTTTTGGACTGGGAAAATTTCAGAGATTTTTGATTTTTTGGGCTTTGAAAAATACCAAATTTTATGGAGAAATTTTCTGGAAAAAATTGCAAAGCAGGAAAAATTATTCAAAATAAAATTCAGAACATCCAAGACACTAAACGAAACGACGAAGCACAAAAAATGATAATTAATCCAGCTGATCGCCGAAGCGAATTTAAAAGATGTTAATAAAATTGCATAACCAGTTTGCCGTAAATCCGAAATTCAATTTTAGACTCGTAACTCGACAGTCAATCAACGTCTTCGGGAGTAGGGCTTCAAAAATAGGTATTTTTCGAGTATTTTTGAAAGTGTTTCAAATTTTTGACCCCCTTATACATCCTCCTCCCCCCTCCTTATGAATTATATCTAGTTTTTTTGAAAATTATATAATTTTATCGATCTTTAATTTTCGTTCTTTTTTTCAATTCTTTTCGCAATTGTTTGGTATTTGGACGATTTTTTTCTCCATCTCTTTTTCATTTCATCTTCCTCCCCCCTCGCCCCTTCACGACTATTTTCAAAGATAATGAAGATTCTTTGGTTTTGGTTTTAGTGATTAAAATGGAACACTGACACTGAGTTCTTACATAAAGAAATATGTATAACTTTTGATTATATTTGTACATTTTTGTGATATAAAACATGGCAACGATGACGAACAAGTCGACGAAAGAACTCGTCAAATCTCAGTATCTAAGATGCTTTTTCAGAAAATAGGAAACAAAATGCTGTCTACTGCTCATACTGGAATAATAATCAAGACAACTATTCAACACATCTCTCACACAATCCTTTCGAAATCGAGCAAACGCAACAACAACATCATCTCCATCATCATCATAAACAATACGCGAAAAAAACCCCCAACGAAAAGTATTTCTTCAAACATTAAGAATAAGAGAAGCGAAAGAAGTTCGCAATTAAAAGCTTGCCAAACGCCTCCGGATACTATAAAATTCTAAGCTTCTCGTTGTGTGTCTATTGAAGCAACAAACGGCCGCTGATGGTTTTTATTAATCAAGCCTCGTCGCAGCGAACTGACTAAATTGGAACGATAGAGTCCAAATTATGCAATAATTTTTTCGGTCAAGTTTACTGCATCGTACCTAACTCGAGCCATTTTTACGCCGTGTTGTTTTTAATAATACTTTGTAATTAATTTTTCGCCAGAAAAATTTCAGGAAAATTTTGTATTTGGAATATTTCATTGTAAGTTTTGTTGTAGGGGGGAAAAAAAAAGAAATTCGACCTCTTCGTTTATTAAGATTTCGTAATTTGAAAAGTTTACGGTGGATTTGAACCCGATCTGGGCTGGAGGGGGGTAGAATTCCAACAATGTGGAAAAGAATTCCTGATTAAAAATTTACGACCCGTGATTAAAAAAGTTGTAAAGCCGGATGAATCGAAATAATTAATATTTTTATCGACGGTATGAGTTTTGGGCTTTGTGGAGTGTACACGCATGTCTTTTTTTTCATTCGTCATATTCGCGAATATGAATCGATAACGGTGAAAATAAAGTGGGCTTATGACGAATGTATTTTGATGACCATATAAAAAGGCACAAACCAGCATCGAGTTGGTTAATTTCGATACGAAGTTGAAAATATTTCGAAATTAGTAATTTATTTTGTATTGGGTAAAGAAAAACTCGTACGTGGTGGGATGATTTGAGTGGATTAGTTTCAAAAATATTCTATACATATACACGTGTATCCTGCTGCGTCTAAATTCACATCGCGTGACTATTCATTTATGACAAGGGTGGTCATGCCTTCGCAAAGAATTAATGAACTGTGTGTAGGTCTATACGTATAGCGTATAAAACCCCTATTGACCAAAGTCATCACACGCTGTACTTACCAACTTTATTTTGTTTATTGCGAAACGACACGATGGCAAATCTGAATCAACAGCGAAGGCATACTTTTAGATGAAAAATATCTCGTATGTGTAGCTTATAATCGGTTTATTTCGAGTTTATAGAAATACGTAGTACCTGAAACGTAGGCTCGCATACCTTCGTGTGTCCGAGGATGCCAGATAGGGTGGTGAAACGACGACGGAAATAGCAGTAAATTGAATTTTCGTACGTCCAGAAAATTTACGGGTACATGATGGTATTTTACGAGCAGTACGGTGGCTTTAAGCCGACTCCAATTAGTGTCTTTGACGGATCGTATCCGATGGAAGAGTGGAATGTTTCGCTGAAATGGACTGATAGGTGATGGCAGTGTAATTGAGGCGAGGGTATTGGAGAAGAAAGGTAGGTGGTTGAGTGCTGAAGTATGTTTATGTAATTAAAGTCCATTTTTTTTTTTGGAAATGTCGAATTAAACGAGGCGTTTTGAAGATATTTAGGAATTTTGTTAGAGGAATCGAACGTTTGAATTTACTTAAGTGAATAGTTCTGATGAGATTTCTGTAATTGATATGTTGATAATTTGGCCAAATAATGTTTTAAAACTCTGGTGACGAAAAAATTTCAGCTGATCGATTTGATTTTTGATTTTTTTTTTTAAAATTTAAGGTGTAGTGGGGTAATTGCAAAACAAAAATCGTATAATTCGACTTTGACGCCATATTTCTCCCAAACTAACCGTACGAATTCGATGAAATTTATACAGTGGGTACTTCATTGAGTTCTGTGTAACATACTAAAAGCGCGTTGCTCTATGTTGATTCATATTTGA
>FIZU01001213.1:0-25749 GCA_900064475.1 Pseudococcus longispinus
TTTCACATTTTCTTTTCCGGCCCAAAGAAACTTTTTTCGTAAAAATTGATAAGAAGCAAAATTGTACAGCAAAGAATTTCCTTTCATCCAAGAGTTAATGGAATTTCGATTCGACGAATATTCGTTGATTTATCGTTGAAAAACTGTTTTCTTGGATATGCGAATTTTCACATTTTTCAATTTTCCAAGCAAACTAAGCGTTTTTGATGAATATTGATAAGAAGCAAAATTGTAGAGCGGAAAATTTTCTTTCATTTGTATATCGTCAGAATTTCGATTGGACAAATATTTCCCCAGTTATGGTGAAAAAACATATTTGAAGGTCGGCCATCTACACCTCGAAAATGCGATGTTGCCTTTTCACCTTCATGGCTTGTTGTTTAGTTTCATTTTAACAGAATTTTTGTAATTTGTGTTCTTAATTTTTTGTTCCTATTTCAAATTATACAAAACTATCAAAAATGTGGTAGTAAAATGGTCCAACCAAAAAAATCAAAATCTTATCTAATTACATCGAAATTTTAATCATTTTGCAAATGCTCAATTATGAAGAATAGAAGGGAGCCTATATTTTTACTTTTTTCATTTGCATATTTCATCTCATACATTTGTGTTGCGAAGGGAGGGGAAGGGGAGAAAAATATCTGTATGCAAACTGGTATCTAAATTATTTTAAGCTGAAAAAATAATGACTGAGTTGGCAAATTTTTAGCTATTGTAATAACTGCGGTGATTATTTTAGTAAATGAAGCTGCCAATTTTCATTTTTAGTCATGCTCTCTCCCCCCACTCTACACAATTTTCTTCATCTATGAGTCTTTGATAATTTTGATGAATTTTCTGTTGTATCTACTTTTGTATTCATGAGTCATGAATCATGACTCAATGATACTTTGGTGAATTTTGTGTTGAAGCTTTTTGGTGGGAAATTTTACACAGTTTATTTTCAACTGAGAAATTTTCTTCTTGTCTGGTTTAGTTTTAATGAAAAATTTAATAGAATGAGAAAAGCGAATGAAATAATTTCCTTTTCGAGCTCATTTTCCGCCGCACTGAACTAGAAGTTTCAAATCCTTTAAAATTTTCTACCCTTTTGTAACTTTACACACTCTTTCCATAAGCTTATAACACGGTTACCTTCAAATCGAAGCCATATCCAACGAAATTTTCGACAACTATTATTTCAGGGTTAAATTTAAGTAAAAAATTTCGCCTTACTTAGCTACCTGCCAAACTACCTTTGTACATATGCGTAAAATTCGTCGTAATTCGTGGCATTTTACGTATATCACGCCACAGCTACATCGTTAACAAGCAACGATGTGTATGCTTCGTTAAAGATGGCGTCTGGTCGTCGCATTCTCGATGAAATTAAAATCACCATTCGATAATTGAACTTGTGCGACAATTACACAGGCTCATTAAGTATATAAACACGACGTTATAAACGTACTTATATATACCTTTTATACGTAAAAAACAAAACAAGAAAAAGGACATACGTCGCGACGTATATATAGAATCGGTTACGTTCAGCTTTTAATTCTAGTTGCGTCAGTTCGCCGATACGATACACGATGTAAACTCTCATATAGACAGGAAGATAGGTAGGAGGGGCCGGGTTAGAATGTAAATTTAAAGGCCATTACATAAAAGTACCTCCTCTGTGCCATTTGCTTTTCTAATCTTAGCTATGCTATACTTATCGTATATACGATGTGGTAATTTCACGCTGAAATGTGTCGCCAAACGAGGCAGGAAAAAATCTAGATCGTGGTGCATGTACTTATATACATACGAATCGGTTCATATTGGACATTGGTGTTGAGCTACGATGGACACCTACGATCTTCGAGGGATTCGTCGTCGTGGAATATTATACTTATATAACGGTTAGCAATTTAACCAAATGATTATGTAACAAGTTGGATAAATTTTTGGTTAGGTGTTGTTGCCAGCTTGTAAAAACATATGTTATGTGTTGGCGACAGTGGTGGAAAAATTCGCCTCGAGTGAACGACTGAAATTGCTAATTAATTTAAATGAGTTGCTCGATTCTAGCGAATGAGACGCCTCGTGCTAAATTATTTAGCGATCGGCGTCCGATGACTTGGAAGAAAAATAACCCATCAAATGTGGTGGAAATATTTTCCCATTTAGAAGTTCGCGTGTGTCGGGCGAATTATCTGCTCTTTATTTAGGTTACGTATTATCGCGCACAGGTCGGTTGCGAAATTACCATATAGTTCCAGAGTCGGTTCCCTCGATCCGAAGTGTTCTGGAAACGAACACCAGTATGGGCGATAGAGCAACATATGCATGTAGCTGTACAAGTAAAATAAAAATTGGTTACCTTGAATTTTTCACCAGTGTTGCCAGTGCCGAGATACGTGTAAAATTAGTCGTAAATCCCAAGTCGCCTCCGAAGTAACCTTAACCCTTGGTGTAAAGATACTGGAAAAGTATGGCCATCCTTAACGCGAGTGCGAATTACGCTGCGAGATGTTATATTCGTATTGGTTTTGTCATTTAGGTAGCATGTGCCAAGCCATGTATACTTTCGCAAGCCCTTGACTGTATTTCATTAGAACTGGCGAAGTATTATTCTAATCTATCGGCGACCTCGTATAAATACGTTCAGTTCGCGAAGTAAACTTGTCCTATATATTTCGATATCGTGTCGTACGCGTTGATAAAAAAAAAAACAATATGGCTGTAGCTTATAATGTCTACGATACTCTACAAAATATCCGATACCAAGCTTAGGAGTTGAAAAATTCGCCCAAACGTGGCTGCTCGACGATGCTACACTTGGCAAAAATTACCAGATTTCTACGATAAATCCAACTCGTGGTAAGACTGGTATAGGGACATTGGCTTCAATTCCGGTGCACTCCCCCGCCGAATTTTGCTCCGCAGAGAACTAGTTCACCTCGACGAGGCTTCCGATTTTATCGTCCATAATTAGGGTTTTTTGTCCGCCACACCCGCAATTTATACTTTGTAATGGATGCGGAGGGTGATCTCGTCGATGCGATGCAGACACGTGTGGATTAAATGAAATCACCATCGCGTAATGTAGTAACTTTCTTTAATTCGAACAATCGCGCACGAAAGCTTCCCAATGACGCGATTGACGTCTGACAAATATTCTCGTAGTGTACTTTCTAACCCGCAAGAGGCCCGAATTGGTTAATTTGAAATCTTTTGTGATTTGGTATTCTATGAATGAAGTCGAGAAGGAAGGAAAGATCTCCTGTGACAGTGTAAATAGCGAAATGCGTCGAGTCAAGTCGTCAACTCATCTGGAGTGCTCGTCTTTGAATTCACGGTCGAGATGTGTTTGCATAACAGCAAGGATGCGTGGACGAAGGCGGATGAGATAGAGACCAACTGATAGCTCTTTCAATGGCGCCAAAGCAGCGGATGTGCGGTGTTTAGATACAACCCTGAGTGAACGGGAAGTGCATGTGTGGGCTAATGTATCCTTTTTTTGTTACCGATTATCATCCTGGTTTGGGTATGAGTTGGAAGATCAATGTAGGAAAGTATGAGGCGATCCTGTAGCCAATGGAAATTGGAAATAATGTAATCAGAAGTATGATGAAGTGAAAAAGTTTTAGAGTATATATCCAGAATGATGATAAATGGGATGTCCTTTGATGCATTTGATATCTATGTGCCTTAGATTCGGACTTGACCAAATACAAAGGGAGTAATTGTGTGAAAAGCTCGCGTGCTTCTAACACTCAAGAATAAGTTTTAGTAGTTCGAGAAAATGGACAATATTTTAGAAGAAATGTTTATTAAAATATTTGAACTTTTTAACCTAACCTAACAATTTTTTTAAATTCATTATTTATTGTCCTCTAGTCCCAAACTCCTTAGTGGGTGGAGAGAAATTCATTTCGCGTTAATATTAACATTATCAAGATAATTAAACAACTTGACACCCCCTCCCCCTCACCTAACGATATCTAGTGTGATAAACATAATGAAACTAACCTAACCTAACCTTCTTTTTTTTTCTCTCTCGCTCAACACACATCCTCCCCGACAAGGAGAGATATACAAATTTCCTTCGGACTCTATCCACTTTATGGCTTTTCAAGAGCCTGAGAACCTTAACTTAACCTAACCCAACTTTTTTTCTTCGAGGACATCCAATCCCAAGGGTTGGGGCAAGTAGGGGATTAGGGAATGAACAAGAAAGGAGGTGGAAAGAAAACACTGGAGGGAAAGGGGAAATCGGCTCACTACTAACCTAACCTAACAATTTTTCTTCAAACCTGAAATATGTCTTACACGAATTTTTCCCTTTCTACACCTCAATCTGTTTCCAAGTATTTCAACTATAAACTCCAATAATGTTTTCGAGATCATATCATGTGAATTGTCCCCAATTTTAGAAATTAAAATTTTGTTAAAGAATTTTTGACTATACCCGGGGTACTAATGTTGTTCAGTGCTCAGCTGCTCACAGAGGAAACTGAAATCATTTCACGTTCTAGATGTATAGTAATTCATTAAAATAGGTTCACTAATTGATCTATGTCTTACCTCAGATTCCTTTTTGGATCAAGGAAAAACATGTTTTGAGTACTCGTATTTTCCTCAATTAGTTTTTATACTGTAAAATGCGTTGAACTAAAGTAATGTTTCTTTTCATAAATAGAATTCATTTTACCCTGAAATAGCCATTAATGAGTATTAGGCAATAAATATATTGCTGGTTATTCCTTTGTAGAAATTAAGAAAGCAACGATCAGCATTGAACGATAATTAACTACGGACATTCATGCCTATCTGGGCAGTTTGGCACGTATCATCATCTAAATTTTAGTACTTCCATCATTACGGAACCAATTAAGCGATCACATGTATTTACTGCACAATGGTATATATTTCCTATGTTTTTAATGACGTGCTACGAATGTAGAAATTTTTCTTAAATTGTATCTAATCTTTTAGCCATACCTAACGTACATCGACACAACATATCTTTCTCTCTGTCTTTCACCAAACCTATACCAGAGAATGGTGGTTAGTTGAAACACGATCAGGTTTTTATAAGTGTATTACACTTATGTATGAGGAGACGAAGCCATTGCTGGTCCCGTCACCTCTTAGCTCTCTGCTCGTTATGTAGAGCCAGAGCGAGTTTCCCCGGAATTTTATGCATTCTTCGTAGCGCAGCTGAGTTAAATGTAAATAACCCTGAAAAACGAGCCTGTTCTTTTGTCACATTTACTATGTGGTGCGGGTCTCTGTCTCCTGTATATTTATGAATAAGCTGCTGTATAGATACCTTTATCATTTATTATTATAAATCTGCACCAAGTTTTATATCGAGTAAATAAAGGAATTTGTTCGGCCATCTAACCTTTGATGATGTATTTACAGGTATAGCTTCACTGATCGATCCACCAAAAAATTGTTGCGTTACGATGAGAAAAATTGCGAGTCAGTTAGAAAGATGTCTCAGAGAGAAAGGAATGGCGTTACTTGTCAACCACGGGATACCACAACACAAGGTAAAAATAAACTGAGTTGATTTTGTTTGAAAAAATTGATCGTGCTTGATTCGTACACTTTCATGTTGTTCTTCTTATGCCTCAAAATTATGTGTTGCTGGTTCGTTTAAAACATATCCATTTATCTGCTGACCAAGACCAGGTATAGATGGTAGTACCGGTTTTAATTAAGTAAAACTCGATCCGTAGGGCCGTTGTGAGCGTACTCGACTTATAGCTTTAATTTTTATAACGCTTTGATCAAGTTTCTTTGCAGATTGAAAGATATATTTCGCAGGTACCGATTTTCGAGATTGTGATCACGTTTATAACCTTTTTTTTGGCGTGGTTTATCTTGAAGTTGATAACAAGTTGCAGATGTTGGACAGGAACTGCACCGTTAAGGTCATAACTGATTCGGGCTAATTCCACTTGGAGTGCCAAGAGAAAGAAATGAAGCGCTTTGTTCACGGTGAAAATCGAAAGACTGGAACAACCAGAATTTTGATTCTTTTTTGCTGTCGGCTTGTTCAGCAGCTTGATCCGGGAAACAGATTTCCTGATGCAGTTGAAGATGAATTTTACGCGAATTTTTCAAGACTTTGAAGAATGCAAATTTGATCCAAATATATGCCATTACAAGAATTAATGTTCCAAGTCTTTTACCTGGATTTGTTGAAAAAAGCAGAAAATTTTTCAGATTTCCGTTGACTTTTTGGACCTGGGAAATTTCAGAGATAATGCTGACTTTCAGACATTTTGTCAAACAAACACTATAGCCAGAGTTGGCGCGAGTCTGCTCATAACAGAAACTCGCAAATGACTCGCAGACTCGGAGTCGACTCGCAGTTGGACTCCCGAGTTTTTTTTTGCGACTCGAGTACTTGGAGTCGCAAAAAGGCTCGAAAGCGACTCGGACTCGTGTTGAGAATCTTAGTCTTTTCAGTATTTTTCACTAAAGACTCGGAGCCGTAATTTTCGAAGACTCGCACATTTCGACTCAGAGTCTGAATTTTAATAACTCGCGCCAACTCTAACTATAGACTTTTTGGACTTGAAATTTTTAGAAATCACATAGTATTGTATGGAGAAATGGATTACCAGCTATTACACGTTATGCACCGGGCACCGCCAGTTCGCAGTCGAGGTAGCGAAAATGCACGCAAATTTGTAATTGGTAGATGGCGTAGAAAGTAACAGGAAACTACTACGAGAATGCTCAATAATTCCCTGGAATAATCGTCGTGAAATAGGCATATGAAAAAAAACTCATTCACTGTTTCAGCTTTACATATCCAATTCGGCTCAAAGGTTTCCAACCAGGGCTGTCAAGCCGAACGAATCGGCTTCGGCTTACGAGATTTTAAATAACGGCTTTCGGCTGGCTATCAGCTTAGTGTATGATCATTTGGCTGACTATCGGCTTTTTTTCGTTTTTTTTTTTAGCTTTTTTCCAGCTTTAAGCCAAAGAAAATCCGATAAAAAGCGGCGTAAAAAACTGATAGAAAGTTGGGGAAAAAGCAGATTAAAAGCTGAAAAATCGGATAAAAAGTCAATGAAAAGTTGATTAAAAAGCTGATTAAAAGCTGAAAAATCCGATGAAAAGTTAATGAAAAGTTGTTTAAAAAGCGGATAAAAAGTTGAAATAAACGATGAAAAGTCGAAAAAAATCCGATAAAAAGCCGAAAAACAGCTTAAAAAACGATTGAAAGCTGAAAAAGCCGATAAAAAGCTGAAAATAATTGTTCGGCTTTCGGCTGACTTGCCAGCCCTGTTTCCAACGTTTGTCAACGCCTAGACTGTAGGTATGGTACCTCCTGATGACGGATCTACTGGATCTGAAGATCCAGATATTGAGGATCTTTGGATCAAAGATTCCTAAAATTTGAGGATCTGATCTTTGGATCTTTAGATCAGGGGATCTGATCTGATTTGAGTCTAAATTTTATGGGAGTGGATCTGTCCAACACTGAAGCCAACACTTGCTTATAAATTGTGTTGAGAAGTAGTACATGAACATTTGTCAGTTATGAGGATTCAAAGCTTAACCTCATACATTTAGCTTGACAAGTTTTGATTAGTTTCATAATCATCTATTTTGACCATCGAAGGATTCTTGGCACTGATAGCAAAATGAATATTAAAAATATGCAGTGGATTATATTCTAAAATAGCTGACGATGACTATCAGAATACCGACGTAGTAATCTCAATATCGCAGCTAGACATGAAACTAAATTCCAACAAGAAAATTCCATCTCGCCAATTGTACTTATTCTGCAATACTGCAAACCACTCGTACATCGAAGGAATCCCACAATACGCCCAGTAATGGATATATGATCTGCAACGAGAAGAAAAAATTACCAATGTAACGTATCTATGTATTTGTTGAATATACCTGCGACCAACGACAACCCAGAATCAAACTAGTAGAAAAAATTCTCGACTATTAACTCGAGTAGGCACCTGCGATAAAAAAACAGGTCAGATTGAAACGCAAAAGACTCTGTTGGTTGATGCTAGCAGCGAAGATTTTTTACGTCTTTTATATTAATGGAAATATAATCTAGCTGCACCTTAGAGAGCAAACGGGCTGTTGAAAAGTGTACCCTGCTTAAGCCGATTAGAGCAGCCTTCGAGGTAGAACTAGCAGATTACATAAGTTCTATATGTATGTATATAAGGTCAAACGGTTCTGTTGTGAAGAGTCGTCGCATATAGCGAGACCATCCTCACAAGCCAAGAGAAAGAGGCTCTGTGGCATAAAGAAAACCTAGATTTTTGACGACGAGTACCAGGAAGAATGATATATAAAAACGCTGTGCGGTTTGCAGCATACAGCATACAGGTATATTACAAACAATGGTAAATCGATTACCTATACGTCAGGTATTTACGACGCGACGGTGGTAAAATATGTACTTACGCGGCGAGCGTGATTTATCTCGGCGATGAATTTCCACGAAGAACAATACTCCGAAGGCGATGCCGTAGTCACGTGGACGAGTTATCGATAAACATTGTTTGGTTGTATATTAATTGAAGAAACGTTGAACCCGAGACTCTCGAGAGTGTAATTAAGTCTCCAGTTTTTCAATGAATTTATTAGCCTGCTTATTTTTTTTTTACATAAGCCTTGATGAAATTTAAACAAAGAGTCCGACTAGTTGTAAATTTTCAGCGGTCAATTGATATGCAGGCTGTATTATGACGCCTTTGTGTGAAGAAAATCTTCGCAGTGGACTTTCTTTTCTATGTCCTCTATGGCGGGTTTACTGTGTCATTCTCCGAGTTGGATTTCGTACGCGAATGGAATGGTACATATTTCTACTCATTAACGTTTTTGGTGTACGAAAAAAAAGGTGTGAGTGTGTGCATGGTTTAATTATTATTATGGCACATATCGTACGTCATACGAGTGCTGTTTCGTATTCGAAAAACGTTAACTTGTTGCGTAGATGTGGATGGATCTGACAAAGAAAATTTATATGTTCGTAATGTTTAACGTAGATGGGTATAATGGTTTCGAAAATATACCCAAGTGGTCTCGCACAAATTGTAAGAGTGACGTAAATTGAAGTCACGAAGATTTTCCCTCTATGGGAAAAATTCTTGGTGGATGACGTTGGATGTTTTATTAGACAATTGGAACAATTGGATATCTATGATCTTTCAAAGTCACTTTGAACTTGTAAAAGAAATAATGTGATGGAATATGATCATAAGAATGGCTGAAGTTGAATATTCAACGTGGACATTTTGATTGAAAACTGAGGTCAATGGAAAATATGTACTTGAACATTGGCTCTTGAAAAAAAAAACATTAAAAGTTCAACTTTTTATGAATGTGAAATCGGATAGTAAATCTGGTTGAAGAGTTCCAATTGCAATTTTACAACTTGGGTAATTGAAATTGCGATAGTTTCAGATTTCAGATGTGAGGATATAAGATATTGGGTGATTTGTTATCATTTCCAGGGAATGAATCAAACTGAGGCTTTTGTTGGTTAGTAGGTAATATGGTGGAACGATTTTGACTTTTTTTTTTGAAAATCAGAACAGCTAACGGCACAAAAGATGTCATATTAACTCATGCTGCAAGGGGTCCAACGTTTTCAAATTCAAGTCATTTTTCTCATGTAATGAAAAAATTTTAAAAGGTGAAAAAACAATTTTTCACTTTCAGGGTTCTAATCAATGATAGTGACCCTCTTGGTGACCCAGATCTCAGTAATCCACCTGAAAATTGCAAATCTCAGAAGCGCTGACTTCGCTGAGGAAACCTGCTGTTACTGACTCCACTGAGAAAACCTCAGGGGTCTACGAGGATAATCAGGAGTTCCCAAAATATCCACATTATAGCATATATTACACAGAATCGTCTTTTATGATACATGTTGTGCTCTTCTTTCATTTTGAAGATATTTTCAAACAAGGACCTAAACTTGGAAATATAGAACATGCATCTTTAAAAAGTATATTTAGCGATGACCTTTTTTTTTCTTTTGGAAAATTTGTAAGAAATTCTACTGGAGTCAAAAATGTTCTAAATTTAGTTCCTCCCACTCAATAATGTACCAACCTATACCATGTCTGGCTATTCCTTCTGAATTTCCATCCATTGAATCTGCTTTCAGTTTAAATATGTATTTTGAAAAAGATCTGTCTAAAGACTAGGAACCTCTCCCATTCAATGAAACAATACAAAATTTTGGATAGGTACCAAAATTGTTTATTAAACGAGTGGAGAAAGTTGATCTGAAAGCTGTCCTTTCAATAAAAATCAATAAAATGCTCCAGAATGACGCAAATAACAGGAAGAGAGGAGTCGTCGCCCACAATGATGGAAAATGACGCAATTTTAAATGCTCAAAATACAGAAAAACCCAAAATCAAACGACCTTTTAAAAAAAAATTGTCAAACGTAAACACCAGTAATGTTATTCGACGTACCCGCGCTAGATTTACTAGTTTTACTCCAAGACCTTGGAAAAAACCACCGAACAGTCATCTCAAGTTAGTCATAACGTCATCCATTACCCATTAAGATATGTTTACTTGTAGTCCGTACAGAAAAAAAATTCCAAAACGGATTAATAAATTAATACCACTGTCATCTTCAATTTTACAAGTACTCGTCTTAAAAAATACCCAAACAACGAGAAGAAAATTCGACAAAATAAAAACAAACCGTTTTTCTTTCATATCAAGAGCGTGCTCATTGCTCACGTGTCGAACACGATTCAGTCTAGTCTTGTTTTTGTACCTTAAAAAGGTTAAAGCTGGTTTATGGATGTGTATGATTGGACATTGGCCTAATAATACGGGTCGGATTAATTTTTTTTTTCAAATCTAAAATTCATTAAGAATACTGCATGTTTTTTCCCTTTATTGCGCCATAAAGTTAATTGATTTTTAATTAATATTTAAATGTATGTGTGGTAATGGTATAGAAACGAATTTCACGTGTTCGTTACGTGTTTCAATACGTAAAAAGTGACGCACAATTGAACATAGGTATACCTAGGCTATACAGAATGAATTGATGTTTGGAAAAATAAATATCGATTAATTCAAAATGTATATTTTGTATGTTGCAGTTGTCAGCAGCTTACAGGGAGATGGAAACATTCAGAAAATCATGTAAAATAGATAAAGAAACGTTTCAGTATTGTAGCGACGATATTATCACTCACAGCCTTCCTCACACTTGCCCGCCTTATGGATGGTGAGTTTTACATCACTATGTTGCGTAGTAGATTATATAGAACTAGAAAAAGTATCAGCAGCCAACGATGGCTACTTTCAATTGTGCTTCATCGACACAATTACCATAAAGTAATTGGAATTCATCGGCTGTGGCGATGATGGTGTGACGCATATGTTGTCGTTGTCGTATATGTTGGTACAAGAGAAGATTGTCGCTTGTAGCAAAGTGTCTTTTTAGTCCAGTAAACTTGGATTATTAAAACTCTTATGCAGTAACTGTGCCAGAAAAGCTGATTTTCTTCACCAACATCACAAAATTTTACTTTGAAAAAATCCAATTTTGCAGTGTTGACTGTTGTTACCTGTCAAAAATAAGTATGTAGTTGAATAGGCATTGCAAAAGTTTTGAATCTAACTTTGCTGGGCTAGCATTCATTTTTCAATTCACGAAATGAATACATCCTTGATGAAGTTTTGAAATTTCCCATCACATATATCTGGAGAACGAGTTCATAAAAAAGAAAATTGTATATAAACTTTTTTGTGCGTCTTCTCAAGTACTATCAAAAAGGTTATTTACATATTTCACGTAACTGCTTTATTCTAAGTGCTACAGGCTTTTGATAATTTCAATTACGAATAACTCGAAAACCGGTTCATAAAAATGAAAATTGTATATAACATTTTTTGTGCATCCTTTCAAGTACTATCAAAAAAGTTATTTACATGTTTTGAGTACCTGCTTTATTTCAGGTGTTAAAGCCTTTTGAAAATTTCAATCACAAATAACTGGAGAACCAATTCATCGATTTTTCTCAAAATTTATACGCTTCTATTTCTAGTAGTACTGAACCTCTCATACAAATTTCAGCTCATTCCATCAATTATTACGAGAGTTATCGTGTCAACAAAGTTTTGATGTACACGGGATCATCGGGTTAATTGATTCTTGAAAATCAGCTAAAAGCAGAGCAAATCACATTTTGGGTTACCATAAACTTTTTTGTTTTAAAATGTTCCTTTCGGTGTCCAGATTAACCACTAAAAAGTCCCCGAACCTCACCCCTCAATTTCCTGAAATGTGGACTCAAAGAGACCCCTCGTTGTTTTTCGCTCATAACTCTTTGAATATGCTATTAAATAAAAAAATTGTTATTACAAAAATTGAACTACATAAAATTTGCAACAAAAAAGTTTATATTCATTTTTTTCAAAAAGTGAACGGGGGGGGGGGGGGAAAAAACACCCGTCACAATATACAGGGTGAAAAAAAATTGAAAGTGGCTCCCTTTTTTGCGAATTGGTTACAATTTTGGGGAGGATCACATGTATGCGAATGATGGCACACCTTCCTCCGCTCCCCTGATGTGTTACACATGTGGAAACCTATGAACCCCCTCCCCCTTTTCTGTAAAGGCTTCTAATTCTTTAGCCATTCCCTTCATCGAAAAAAAGTTCAAATAGATGTGGATGTACACAAAATTTCCTATTTGAGTTCACATTTGGGGAAATTGTCGAGGGGTGAGATTCACGGACTTTTTAGTGATTAATCAGAACACCAAAAAGAACATTTCAAAACCAAAAAATTTATGATAACCCAAAATGCAATTTTATTTCTTAATTTCACCGGGCTATTTGGTTTAAGATGATGGCACCATGGTTTGATTGTGAAAAACTGATAGTGCATGGGTGTGGTTTGATGTATCTAATACAAAAGGGTTTTACATTTAATGAATATTACGAAGACCAGTATAGGTTTAATTATAGCTAATTGTACCAACCAAGATATGCTAAACGATTACGTATAGTTTTGATTGGATTTCACGCGTGGGTGCTTTCATAATGGTATTAAGTGTAAGATCAGGTATCACGTAGAGAAGCCAATTACATAGCTCGGTGATAAATATTGAGAGCTCGGACAAAGCATGGTACGTTGCAATGCAAGAGATTACCTGAGGTATCCTTTCGTTTTTTTCTTCTTTTTGTTGATAAAGGGATTGTTGTGCAGCTTGGTACCTGGCTGTGGTGCGAGATTTAGGAACGTCGCCAGCACTATACGATTTCTTTCATTGTATTGTACTCCGGTTACCGCAGACCATCGTCGAATAAAGGTTTAAGGTTGTGAGTTTGTATGTGTAATGGGCAATGATCCGGTCGCCTATTTCTATAGGTACCTTGCTTGTTCACCTGTTACAATGTGTAATTTGTATAGGCATAGGTACAGATCCGAGTCCATTTAAAAGTGGGGAAGGGGGTAAGTTTCCGTATACGTAAGCAAAACCACATCAGCAGGATTGAAAAAAACTCGTGTACGAAGTCGATCGTCGATCGAATTGTTTATTTTATCACGAGGTACCATAGTTGAATTGTCGGCTGCCGCGTCTAAATTGAGCTGAATTCGAGTAATTTTTTCGTTCGTGTCGGTAAAAATGAAAAATCACACGTTATTTACGTGATTAGTGGTCTACTAATTTGTATTTCAGCTGATGAAAGCGAATTACCTCGTGTTTTGTTGATCGATGTGGTGACGTTTGAGCAGTATTTTTCTTCATTGATGCGGACTAAGCGATTAAGGCTTTTCTTTTTGTTCCATTAACCGAATTATAGGTTCGGAAGTCACGTGTATTGTGGAAAAGTATTGACGTATGAATGGAGTTTTGAACGAGGTTTAGTAGTGCCTACCTATCTACCTGTACTTATTCACATGTGTGAAGCAGGGTTATGCGTGGGATGTCAGCATATGTGGTATGTGATGAAGTATTTATCATTCTGATATGGATAAACCAACGGAATTCCAAGATGGATTCTGTCTAAATCGACGTGATGATTTTCATCTTGAAATAGTGTGCCTTTCCGGTTTTAAAATAATTGAGAAATTTTGAGAAAGGATTGATATGTCGATATCTGAACTAATTTCAGATCTGCCTTTGGAATCGATTAATAAATCTCATAAAATGATATAGCTTAATGTAGTTTGATCGAATTAAATTAAAAAAATCAATCAAAATGAAGAAATATTTTTCTACCTATATCAATTTCAACTTATACTGAACTTTTAATAAGGAAATGAACGATAAAGTACGTATCCTTTATGTGAGCTAAAAATCGATTGAAATCCATAATATTTCGGCAATTTTCTAAAATCCATAATTCGATTAAAAGATGGATCAAAATCGATAATGTCATAAATGTTGGTTTTGAAAGACGATTAATAAAATCTGTAGTCGATTAAATAATATAAATCTCGAAAAATCGAATAAAATCATCGGTAAAAAGTAAAAATATTCGAAAATCGATTGAATGTATCCTACAGAATCTTTTAATCGATCCTGAAAATATCATACATACTCGATGAAAAATCAATGTGTTGAAATTGATTATAAAGCGGATACAATATTTCAAATTGCTGATTTGTACACTACCGAAATAAAATGATTAAAATCGATTATTTTTGAAATCGATCAAAATCGTAAATACTTGATACCTGTTCTTGTAATATCGATTTGAACAATTTTTTGATAATGATGGCAAAAAAAATTGGAACATCGATTGATCGATTTTGAAAAATTCTTCGAGACCAAAAAAATTCTCAAATCGATTCAAAGTTCTGAAATCGAAATCGATACGAAATCGAAATCGATATGATATCGATTGATCGATTTTGAAAAATTCTTCGAAACTAAAAGAATTGAAAAATCGATTCAAAGTTCTAAAATCGAAATCAATATGATATCGATTGATCGATTTTTGAAAAATTCTTCGAAACCAAAAAAATTCTCAAATCAATTCAAAGTTCTGAAATCGAAATCGATACGAAATCGAAATCGATATGATATCGATTGATCGATTTTGAAAAATTCTTCGAAATTAAAAGAATTGAAAAATCGATTCAAAGTTCTAAAATCGAAATCGATACAAAATTGATTAATCGATTGATCGATTTTGAAAAAATTTTCGAAACCAAAAACAATCTCAAATTGATTCAAAGTTCTGAAATCGATTGATCGATTTTGAAAAATTCTTCGAAATCTGAAGAATTCTGAAATCGATTCGAATTTCTGATACCTAAACGAATGAGCTTATATGAATTTTGAAAATGATGGAATTCAATCAAATATTTTGATCTATAGTATGTATTTGAAAATCGATCTTGAAAATTTTTCGAAGTCACCAATTCTGGGTGAAGTTTGAAATCGATAATGAATCGATGATCGATTTTGAAAAATCGATCGTAGTCGATTTTACTGTTTCGAATTTTCACTATGATTGAAATCAATGAATGTGTTATTCCAAATCGATTCAAGCAGGTAATCAGTAGTCTGTTCGAATAAATTCGGTATAGGAACAAGAAAAATCGGAGTTAAAAAATCCACAAAAATCGATTTAATCTATGAACTTTTAAATACAACTTCAAATGGAATTGACAATCTATTTTTTAAAAACTGAATTAATTTGGTGATTTCGTAATCGATTCGAAATATCGATTTTTGGGCTAATCAATTTAATTTATTTTTTGTCTGATCGAATAAAATCGATAGGAATTAGATTAATCGATGTTGAAAAATCGATTTAATCGATTTGAGGTTGAAACAACTTCGAAAAGGATCAAACGTGTCTTTTATTTTTGTTTTGAAAATTGAATGAATTTGATAATTTTCAAATCGATTTGTGATATCGATTTTTTCAATGGTCGATTTTGTAAAATCGATATATTTCGCAAAAATTTGTACACTGTACCGTTTTTTTTATTTAGTCAGCTTTACCCAACAATCGAATGAATCGATTTTCCCATTAAAATACATTATGAAATTTCCCAGAAGAAATGAACTCTTGAAAAAATAATCAAAAATATCTACAAATCTACTTCCACCGAATAATTCTATTAATAAATTTTAAAATTTCAAACTTTTTTATTACCTACAAAAAAAGTACCGCAAAATTTGCTACCACGCGTGACCATAAATTAAAAATACCCAACACTCGCTCATATCATATATCATCTAAATAATTGAAAAATGAAAAAAAATTATAATCAAGTACTTTATAAATGTCGAACAAGTGGTAATTAAACCTATTTTATTTTGTACTTCTTGAACATAAGCCAGCGTTGCTAGGTGAACAATACGTATACTTAAAGTACTCGTAAATTTAAAAGTATGCCATTTTTTTCCTCATTACCAAATACTACTCGATTGTAATTTTCTTCTTACGAACATTTAGCTCGTAATTTGTCGACCCAAGTGGTCAACCTTCTCGAAGGCAAAAAGTTACGAAGCTATTTCGAAATCGAAATTATTATCTATAATTGATTGGTTGTTTAAAAGTTTAAAGACGTTTTAGGAATTCAGGGTATATTGATGCGATATACATTTGGAAAATATAAACCGAAGCTTATAAAATATGAATAGATGCATACCTAATGAAATGCTTCTCTTCTAAAATAGTTCGTTATCGAACTTGGTAAAATTTAATCGCTTCAGTGAAATCAATAGGATGGCTACATTCGATGAAATATGTTTTATCTAGATTTTTATTAGAGATTTCATCGCATTACTCATTTTTTTCATTCGCCAGCGCGATAAACCTATAAGATAATTGTCCATAGTGGCACTAATCGTATTAAAAATTTATCAAGTTCGCGGTTATTTTAATCACGTTTTTTTCTTTCTCTCTTTTCGAAATAAAACAATACGAAGTAATTGGAGAATTTCAAAGCGACGAGCCACTAGTCGTGGCAACCTTGCCGTGATATTGAATTTAAAGAGATTAAATCGGCGATTTTTTTTTCATTTTATACATGTGAACATCGTGTTAATGGGGCTTTCGTGATTACACCTCGAGACGACCTTATAAGGCTCGTTCATGCAACGTGATATGAGAGATAAATCTAAAGAATATAAAAAGGCGAGGTACAAAATTGGGTCGTTGATACCTACCTTTGCAAAAGTACTATTATCATTTGTAATTATATAATATTTGAACTTTTATAGTATAGATATGCCTTATCAATTCATTGTTATGTGGTGTGGTTCGACGTGCGAAATGTTGTATGAATTTTTAAGGCACGTGCCATTTCAACGAACTAATGAGGAATTTTTCTTCGTCTGGTTAACGTGGGAATACGTAGAAACGCGTGTGCACCATTTCCTAGCTTACTTTTCACTTCCAGGTGCTCTGTAGGTAATTTTTAATTACTTTACAATTATATCGATGACGTAGGTGTCTACGTAGTATACAATACCAATCCCACGAGTCATTTTTTTTGTCGCGTTATCGTATTGTATTTGGATTCGTATACGTATATCGATAGGTGTATCTACCGACTACTGTTTGTAATTGTTTCTTTATCGATAAGATCAGCAAATTTCATGTTGTCGTGTCATAAACAAGTTAATAAATTGATAGGTGTTTGAATTATCACCTTTGTGTGGCTGATCAGTATTTTATATGTGTGCATTAGTCTGAGCGGTTAGCACGAAAAAAGCAAGGTATACATCAATTTTTGGGACACGCGCTGACATGCGATTTTTATTTTAATATGAATTAAAAGAAAATTTTGAGGGAGCGGGACCATCAAAAAATTGCCCTTAGAATGAAAATTTACCATTTTCTGCGACAGAAATTTCACAATTGTGCTATTTCTCTAATTTAAATTGGAAAAGTAATGACAGATTCGGGTTTAGGAGGGTCGAATTATATGGAAATGATACCAAACTTACCCATACTACTTTTTAAGCAGAAATAAAGGTGTTTCCATTTTCAAAGCCCCCTTCTGCTCACTCCCTGAGGGCAATTTTTGATGACTCCCTTCTTCAAAATTTTCTATTGGTTCATACTAAAATAAAACCCACATGCCAACCATAGATCTCAGGGTAGTATTTCGATAGTATCCAAAAATCAACTCATTTTAAGGCTCCAAATTCTCAAAAAATGCTCGAAAAAAATTTTGGTCGTGATTTTTGAATTTTTGACGAAATTTCAACCCATTTTAATAGGTCGTACCATTTTTAGATAATATCTAAAAATGAACTCAATTTAAAGCCCCAAATTCTCAAAAAAAAATTGATCGTGAGTTAGTATAGTCAATTCTGCTAACTGATGTCAGTGCCATCTGTAGCGATACGAAGATGATAAGCCAGGGGAGTTCTACGTGTCCATTCTTGTGCGGGATGGTACTTCAGACTTCGGTGGGCTTAGTGCTGCTCGGAAGCTAAAGTGGAACCCTCCGTTGGTGATGATGCCGGAGGGTTACAGTAAGCCGAGTCCTATATCCTACTCAAATACCATCTAACGAACAGAATACGCTAATTAACAGCAGATCACCGACACTCACTCATAACTCCGGCCCTAAGCAAGATTACTCTTGGAGTGAACAGGCGATCCCCCAGCGCCTAAAAACTGGAGCTCCTCGACTAAAGGAGTAAACCCTGAAAGAAAATCTGGCGGAAGGCAAGAGGAGACCACCTCTGCAACTATTCCTAAATATCCACAATAATGGACGAAAATAAAGAAACGGCCGTCAGTCCGGGGAACCCCTTCAGTTGGGAACCCAGCTAATAAAATTTTGGTAGCACACCCGTAGGGAAAGGTGGCACATGCGGAGATGGGTTGCAGAAACCTGAAAGTGAGACATGCACCCCATTTTGCTACTACTTTCACACCATAGCAAAAATGGTAGTGGATAGGTGCACGTTATTAGTTGGGAAGAATACCCCGCCGTCTGTTGGACACCAGAAGAAGCTGATAGCCGGGAAAAGGTCGACTGGTTGTCGTCAAAATTCCTGACTCAAAGATATCAGGAAGTGGCTGGGACAGACGCCGGTAGAGCTAGAGCCCTACAACTTATACAAGTGAAGACATACGCCATCTTTTATCCTATACGCGCTGACGTCACCTGATGTTCTCCGTTTCAGTCTACCGACGGCACGACAACTGAATTCGGGAACTTCGCGATCATGTAGGATAAAATATGGTGTATGTCTTCACTCGTATAGTTTTAGGGCTTTAGTAGAGCTGTTTAGGGCAGCCGTTTTCTAAGGTCCAGCTGTCCTTGTGGATCTCCAACCTTCGAAGGGGAGAAAGTGGCTGAAGAAGATTTTTGAATTCCTGGCAGAATTCCAACCCATTTTGATAGGTATCAAAGTAACTTTTGAAAAATGATATGGGACTCGAATTTTACTTGAATGTAATGGGAGG
Source organism: Pseudococcus longispinus (assembly GCA_900064475.1). Lineage (NCBI taxonomy): Eukaryota > Metazoa > Arthropoda > Insecta > Hemiptera > Pseudococcidae > Pseudococcus > Pseudococcus longispinus. Next base: position 19,422 of record FIZU01001213.1, read on the forward strand.
CAGGGCGAATTTAAAATTCAGCTACGCCCTATTGTTGCTACTGTTTTTCATAAACTTTGGCTTAATGGATCTGAAATGAACCCAGTTATGTTTCGAATGTGTTTTTTTGGCCCCAGTAGCTCTCGGGAAAGTGGATTTGGGAGAGTGTCCGGGAACTGCAAACAAGTCACCCGAATAACACTTCTTCTCAGTGAGACTGTGTCTTGGTGACTTTGAAGGAAATGGAACTCCCAGATGTTCCGATATAGTGTGTCGAAAGGCCGGAAACATATGGACGTATTAACTATAGAGAGTTAGGATTACAGTTACGGGCTTAATTTTTTTTCGTATATGAAGCCTGGGAATCTATACAAAGAGGTTTGTGAGAAGAGATGACATCGCAAAGATATCGTTATCGACATTAAAGACGGATAAGGATTTGAAAATGAACTGTTAGTGGTTTTGTTAGATGGAGCTTGCCCTTTAATCTGGCTTTTATTATACTATCGGTAATAACCATGACAGAGTAGTATAAATAAAAGAACAAAACCGTTCGACTGGTACATAAGCTTGTCGTATACCACTTATGTAATTCGAATCAAGGCAACTACAGCAAAGGACATTACTTAAAAATAAGCCAGACAATCGAGTACCAATGCTTACAATATGTGAGTAAAAAAAAAAAAGAAACAATCGAAACCCTAATTGATTGATCATTCGAGACTGGTGTCAACGTTGCAATTCTCATTATAAAACATACATTTGCACGAAGGCTGAACTTCTCTCTCGTTTTGTCTGGTAACTTACTTTAAGCACAGTACTAAAACGTATGCGTTTGTTTGTCCGTATATCGTAAAGAAAAACACAATGAATAATCACTCGGCGAATTTGGCATATTGATAAATGGCCAAATAAACAACGAAAACAGTCAGCTCAGCACGAAGCTATAAGGTATCTCGTATCTGGTTGCATATATTTCGTGTAGTTACGTATATTTTAATGCAACACAATCGTCGAAAGGCCTCGTCGATATAGAAGAAAAGATTGTCTGTTCATTTTACCTTGCATTTAAAAACGTCAGTTGAGTAATTACGTTGGAAGATATTTTTGGCTTAGAGAAGTCGTACTTCACCTTTTCATATACTAGAAATACTACTTTCAGAACTGTGAAATCTCCATACGTGTTATAGATCTAGACATGATGCGAATGTGGATTTGAGATGATCAGAGTTGCATGAAACTTTTTCTATTATTTTGATTGAGATTCGCGTGTTTTGTTTTTCTGCGGTTACTATGAAGTAAACTCTAAAGCGATAATACGTCTAGATGGATTTTGTTTTTTTCTGCGGAATTGATAAAACAACTATGACGAATTTTCTTACATAAATGTAAACTAAGCAGTCGTGGAAATCGAATTCGTTCCGAGAATCAACGTGAAGTACTCTCGATGACGTTGTTGAGCACGTGAAGAAGATTAACATGGTAACCTTATTCATCAACTTGGTATTTACATACATTTTTGGCATCTAGGGAGTAATTTGTTTGTGTATGTGGAGTACCAGCACTAGCAACGTCGCGTATACTATAATCTGAATTATATACTGCGAATATAGACGTTTAATAGGCTTGACATTGTTCTAATTACAAAAATCATTATTGCATATATCAATTTGAATTCACTGTGTGGACAAATGTGATGTTGTTATACGTCGGACAATTAATTTAATATTAACTGGTGCCCTCACTCCTTAGCTAGGTTGTGTAGTCGTAGTTTTATATTTTATACTGTAATATATTTTAATTATTAATGTTATTCTCGCGTTAACGATTTGTGAAATTGAAAATGGTATTAGCAAAATGGAAATGTTGTACGATTCGATTATGTAAATTGTTAGTTATTAATACTACGTAGGTAGAAATGTAATTTTGTTGCAGCAGTTTTGTTTTATTTCACCTTGGACTTGGAAGTAATAAAAAAAAGAAAAAACAAAACATAAAATAAAGATAATTCAACTGTTTAATAATTTGGTTAGATTTTTGATACATTGAATGAGATCTGCTTATTTGCATAGTAATCAGCATGTTTTGATCTGTGATTAAGTATTTATATTCTCGTTCTGCACGAGAGTCTACTTTTTCCAGTTTTTTCCAAAATGAGAAAAATTTAAAAACAAAGCATTTTGACGATAATTATATAAAAAGCTCCCGTCATTTCCATACTACCCATGAAACTATAAAACTTAGGATATGTGCTCATTGAATTTTGAAAGTCCGTAAAGACATGTATTTGAAATTTTTTGAAAATTTTATGGTCCATGAACGCAGAACTGACATGTTTAAACAGGTCCTTGTTTTGAACATGTTTTAAACCGTTTTAAACAGAAAAATTTTTAAAACCTTTTTTGATTTAAAACGTGTTTTTTTATAGTAATTGAAAAGAAACAGATTTTCTTTAATTTTTTTCGAAATTTCAAACAAATTATTGGTACAATTAAAAAACTTTTTTTTGTTTTTTTAAATCTTTTTTTAAAAACTTGTTTTTTTTTAATTTTTTGAACTTTTTTTGTTTTTTTATTTTTATTTTTAAAAAAATTTAGTTTTGTTTGTTTTTTGAAAAAAAACTCCCATGTTTTATTAAAAAAAAACTGTTGAAAAAAAATTTATTTCTTTTAAAAAAAACTTTCATCAATATTATTTTTTTTAAAAAAGTTTTTTTGTTTTTTTAAAAAAAACTGTTTTTGTTGAAAAAAATTTTTGTTTTTGTAAAAAATTTTTTTTGTTTTTTCAAAGGAAACTTTTTGTTTTTTTACAGAAAACTTTTTTCTTGTAAAAAAAACTTTTTTTTTTTAAAAAAAACTGTTTTTTACCAGCTCTAAATTGAGCCTCTTGAATTAAGAAAAAAAAGTGAAAGATTCGTTTAGTTCATTTTTTTGGTATTTCGACGAAAAGCATTGTTAAAAAAAATCAAAAACGCAGAATATATCGAAATTTTACATGTTTTTGTTTTAAACACTCATTTTCGTTTTTTACCAGCTCTAAATTGAGCCTCTTGAATTAAGAAAAAAAAGTGAAAGATTCGTTTAGTTCATTTTTTTGATATTTCGATGAAAAGCATTGTTAAAAAAAAATCAAAAACGGAGAATATATCGAAATTTTACATGTTTTTGTTTTAAACATGCTTTAAACATGTTTTAAACACTCATTTTCAACAACCACTTTTATACACGGTTTTAAGCAAAAAGAAAAGTTTTTTTTGTTTTCAAAAAAAACCTTTTGTTTTTTGTTTTCAAAAAAACTGTTTTGAAAAATTTTCGAAGTCTGAAGAAATCTGACAAAATATCTAAAAATCAGAGTAACTGATTTTTGTGAGTGCATTTCGTGATAGAATTTCTTTAAGAAATTTTTGAAGTCCAATCACAAGTTCAGACAGTCAATAGAAATCTGAAAATTTTTCCTAGTCTAAAACAGTCTGAAAAAATCTCTAAAAGTCGGTGTGACGGAATATCGTAATCAAAAACATGAGAGAACATTTTGAAAAACTAAAAAAAAAATGTAAGAAAATGTACAAAATTTGGCATAACTTGAAAATTGAAGGAGTTATGAAGCCTAAAAAATTTTCAAATCATTGTATCTGCTTCAATTTTAGAGTAAGGCAAAACATGAATATAACTCATTTTGTAGAGCTTAAAAAGTTCTGCAAGAAAGTTTCAAAAAAATTTGCCTATCTATATTATCAGCAGAGTTACGACGTTTTGAAACATCTGCCAGGACTAGTGCATAGCTTTGCCCCTTCAAATCCTGGGATCGGCAAACATACGTACACTTATGTAGTTTGGGTAGCTGCATCCTTGGTTTGAAGGGGTTACACTACTTCTGGAACACCCTGTATACATAAAATTGAAAATAACCTCTTCCAGGACACTCTGTTTAATTTTTTTCGTTCGATTTCGATTATCATCAAACACCAAAAACTTGTTTTTTTTCAAATTCTGCTCCTTTTGGAAAAAACTCCACCTCAACTGGTCTCCCAAATTACACAAACTATCCTCTCATCAATATCTGCTGCCGATAATCCTGTGACATTACAAATACTGAAAGAATTCTTCGCAAATTTTTCCAGTCTCGTCAATTGAACTGGTTTATATGCGTTTTATTTTCACTTTCGTATGGAATATGTAACTTTCGTTGTATTTGTAATCACAATATTATTATGAGTATAAAACTGCGCAACCAGAACTCATTAATTTACGATTCAGACGATCTAACGATTCGATTACCTGTGTAATCGCTTTCGCTGCTTCCAGTGCCACCATTTTTAGTGAACTCTTGCTTCGTTGCCGACGTAAATGTATCGTATCGTCGAACGATGTTTATATTAAATAGGAATTATCTTTCCGTTGGTTTGGTTTCACTCGAACGATAGTTAATTGAATTCGGTGAAAGATCGAGACTAAATTACAAACAAACATACCAGTTGGTTGAACGTTGAATGATGGTCGATCTTCGGAAATCCTGCCCCTGCGTAATGTTCGAATCGCAATTTAATATTTCTTCGTCGTTACAATCATCTTTCGTCGAGGAAGAACAACAAAGTATAATAATTCGATTGACGAAATTAAGAACCAACCAACGTAAGATCTAAATTAGTCGTACTCGGGCTTCGGAAATTCGTAGTTAACAAATCACATCGAAGAACTTCGTCGTACGTTGCCAAAGGATCACATCTTGTATATTAATTCGACTTCAATAAACATAACATTAATTACAGTCGCAGTTACATAACGAATCCCCTTCTTCGGTACATCAACGTTATCATTATAATTACTCTGTAAAAGGATTCATTGAAGTTGACCAGTAGTAATAGAAAAGCGTCATCGAGACAATTTAACTATACGACACAACTAGGCTGATATCTTTGCGGTTGAGTCGACTGTAATGTAAACAATGTGTAATACATTGCTTCCGGTCTATGCACGTAGCATATCTTCAATGACAATTCAACACTTTGAAAATACGAATAGCTATAGTGGCGGTGAAGAGTACCATCATGAATACGACGACACACGACAGCTCGTATGCGTCATACAATACGAAATATACTAACGATAAAAATATACTTAACTAGAAATTGGCTAATAGTACTATAACGTAAATTAATTCTTTGGTTTTATTGCAGTTATACCGATTGCTACAAAGAAGAGTATCACTTATTGGATATGCGCTGGTTGGATGATAAGTTACCGGAGAATGAAGGATTTCAATTGCGGGATACAATGCAGTCGTTGTCTGCTGATTTCCAGAAAGTTTCTTTGGTTATTTTACAAGCGCTAGCGATGGCTTTAGGTGGTTAGTTTTCTATATTAGTGATATGATTTGAATTAAAAGGGATTATTTGTACTTAGAAGAAGAAGAATACTTACGTACAGTCGCAAATGGAAAAAAAAAGACGTCCGTGCGCATTTGAGGTTAAAAGCAATTTTATGATTGCTTCGTAATCTAGGACATATTTTCAAAAAAATGAGTGGGGTTCCATTTTTTCAAGGCCTCCTTTTCCGAGGGTCCACCCCCTTTTCCAAAAAACCTTCCTATCTCTGTACCTAAGGCCTCAATTGAAAAATTTTTCAAACAAAAATTATTCATCATACGCTTGTGAATAATTTTGGTTGTATGAAAATTTTCGATCTGACCCCTTCCTCCCCACCAATTTTGCAAATTATCATTTCAAAATGAGTGTAAAATTCAGTTTTTCACGTTTTACATCAAAATTACGCGAAATAGAATAACTTTTTGAATAGCAAAAGTTGTTCAGAATTATAAAAAGAGCATGTCTACCAAAAATTACACCCCCTCTCCCTTTCAAAAAATACCTATTGCTCTTATTGGAAAATTTTTCAAACAAAAGTTTTGCATCATAACCCTGGAAATATTTTTGATCGTTGGGAAATTTTTAATCCGACATCGACAGTTCCCTCCCCTATAATTTTGCATTTTACGTATGAAAATCACCCTTGAAAATATTCTTTTAGATTTTACAAGAAAAGTTATGAATTTCATATTTGACCATAAGCCATGAAGCTAGATTTGGCAACCTTGCGCTAGACCACCGACATGAACAACTTGAATGCACATTTTCCAAGCAAACGGAGCGTTTTTCTCGAAAATTGATAAGAACCAAAATTGTAGAGCGAAAAATTTTCAGTTGCTTCGTGTAATCAGAATTTCGATCCGACGAATATATCTTGAGTTATTGTCGAAAAACAGTTTTTGCTGATAAGTGAATTTTCAAATTTTCCAAATTTTCCGGGCCAACGAAGCGTTCTTCGTGAAAATTGATAAGAACCAAAATTGT
>FIZU01001219.1:9253-33275 GCA_900064475.1 Pseudococcus longispinus
GATGATTTCACGAGGATCATAAGATGGTGATGATTTCATGAAAATCTCAAGATGACGATGATTTGATGAGAATCTCAAGATGACGAAGATTTTATGAGAATTTTAAGATGGTGATTTCATGAGAATATCAAGATGGTGACAATTTCACGAGAATCTCAAGCAGGTAGCGATTTTATGAAAATTTTGAGAAGATAATTTCATGAGGATCTGAGAATCTCAAAATAGCGAAGATTTCATTTAAAGATGATGATGTGATGAAAATCTCAAGATGGTGATGAAGATGAACTGATGATTTCATTAAAATCTCAAGATGACAACGATTTGATAAAAATTTTGAAATGATGATTTGATGAGGATCATAAGATGGTGATGATTTCATGAGAATCTTTAGTTGGTATTGCAATGTTTTTTATGGCATTTTAACCACTTTTACTACATTTTCCAACAAATTTTAGGAATATTTTCACAATTTTTTCCGAAACTGCAACAGAAAAATTTTGACAATATATAAGTTTCAACTTTTACTGCTCTGCAACTTTTTTTTCGTATCGTTAATTTTTCATTCGAGTACCTGGTGAGGACTGTACTTTCTACTGATCCTGAAAATTTTAGAGAATCGACAGTCAAAAATTTTGTCATCCGTAATTTTTTTTTCAAATTTTTGGTAAGAATTCAAAGTATAGAAGTTTAAACCTTCGTACCTTCAAGCAGAGTTGAACTTAGAATTGGCATTATTGGAAGGGCAGAAAGTTGAAATTTTTTGACTTGAAATACTCGTACAATTTTCCCTAATTTTTCTGACCCGAAACGCCAAATTTACACATTAAAATAATGATGATCAGTTTTGCCAATTTTCAGGCTAGAAATGTAATTACCTATGTCTGTTTTGAGAAGGTCTTTTGATCCCTTTTTTGCTCGGAAAGTTAATCAGCTGTAAGGAATAAATCTTCAAGATATAAGTATACCTACCTACATATTACATAAATTTCATGTTTTGAAAAATAAATTGTATCCAGATTTGAAAACTGGGAGAATTTCGTTTTCAACGATAAAAACAAAAACGATACCGTTTTATGGTTTATTATTTAATTTAAAAAGACTTGAAAAATATTTCCCTCGAAGCACAGATTTTCGAGCCATATCCTACGGAATGATTAATGACGGGGGAAATAATTCAGCGATAATTTCATACAACGAAATTTCTCAATTCATTATCAATCAATTAACGCAGCCGATTTCATTTTCTTTACTTATGACTCGATGTCAATACTACGAATTTCAAAGTTATAACTTAGGGGTTCACTATTTTCTAACATGACTCGCCAAAGTAACTAAACCGTAACTGCGATCATTAATAACAAACGTAAAGCTTCCTGCTAAAAATGAAAAAGAGAACGCCGATGAAAAAAAAATCATAAAGTCCTACATACCCCCAAGCATTCGATCCTTCGCATCTATATCGAAGTTTCCTTTAACTTAACCCATTCAGCCATTATTTCGACCCTTAAATATCTAAAAAAGCGTGAAAATATCTCCATAGCGAGAAACGAAAAAAGTTAATTCAACGTCCGCATATTGAAATTGAATTTATCCGAGTGAGACTGAGAAAAATATAACGTCGAATAAAAAAAAAGGCCTTCGCTACCAAAACAGTGAAATGAAGCGCGAAAAAAACTGTAAATATAGTGGCACAGTTGAGAAGAGAAAAAATTGCACTTATATAAAAATAACTTTCACTGGCTCAAAGATTAATTTTTGTTTAAATTTTTTATTTATAGTGACGTAACGAGAAGCCGCCAACCGCGGGTGTGGTCAATTACGCGTTCAGAGCTGAAACACGCAGAACTACTCACGAAATCAAAGAGTAAGTCAACAAATCCGACAACCTTCGTGTTGATTTAAATACGCGTTTCGAAAATTTCCTGCGTGTACGTCTTTCGACTTATCGAATAAACTCGAATGGGTAAAAAAAATGCTGATTATTTGGTGGCAAGACGAAGACGACTCAAAAAAAGAAACCTTCTGGTTAACGTGAAAAATGTTTTAAAAATGTATAACTGAAATGGATGAATTTTAAATTGAATATTATGTCTATCTCTTTCATCAACTTCTCCGCTGTTCTTTTTTTATCAGTGTAAAATCTTTTTGCTTCTGAAAAGGTCTATTTTTTACACTTTACAGCGCCTACTATCCAAATTTCATTGTAAGAAACGGAATTCATATCTGAAAATATTTCTCAACGAGTAAATATTATTTCGAGTCTTTTTACACTCGCACGTGTCATAATTAAGGAAACGTGTGATAAAGAATAGTTTTTCATTATATTTGTGAAACCGTATCGTAAATTTAGAAATGAATGATTTTCTTGCCAAATTTTTTTCATTTAAAAATTTCTATCTCTTATGACAGCTGTGGTATCATTTCTAGCGTTTATCAGATGATGGAGCCGCGCAAATTATACCAACATTAGTAAATTCAGAAATTCCAAAATTTTAAGCAGTTAAAAACTTTAAATATGTAGATAAAACTGCTAGGTAGTTGTGACGAAAATGAAGTTGAGTCAGGAAAATTTTCCCATCAAGTTTTTAAGTCACGAAATTTTGTTAGCCTGAGTGACTTTTTGGACTTGGAAAATATCAGTTTGTACAAGTGGTTCAAACATGGTAAAAATTGTAAAAATTTTCTCAATAATTTGAAGTATGATTAAATCGATGGAAAAATCATAAAAATTGTTGAAGCTGTGGTAAAATTGATTGAAATTACGATAAAATTTGGCAAGAAGGTCGTAGAAATGGCCGAAAAATCATGAAAACTGTCAAAAATCTCGTAACTTTGTAAAAATTACCAAAATTTTCATAAAAATGATTTCAAATAGCTATTTTTCAAACAATTATCAAAAATCATGAAACATCTTAAAAATGTTTTTATCGTCATAAAAATCAGTAAAATCGTCCAAAATTTCGCAAAATTTTTTGAAATTGTCATGAAAATCTGTAATGGCCAAAAAATCATAAAAACCGTAGAAAATCTTATAAGAATTGTTGAAATTTTCATAAAAACCATTTGCCTAAAATATGAAAAAAAAAATGATGAAAAATCGTCAAAAATCTTTGTTACATTATTCAAAATTTCCACAAAAATTAATAAAAACATCGAAAAACCATAACATTTGTCAAAAATGTCGTAAAAACTTACAATTTTCATAACATTTTTCAAAATTTTTAAGATTTATTGCCAATTTTGTGTTATTTTTAGACCTACCCATTTTTATGACAATTTGTGAAAATTGCAACGCTTTTTATGACATTTCAACCACTTTTACAACATTTTTCAATGACTCTTAGTTTTAGGAATATTTTTACTATTTGCATTGGATATGCGTTTGCTATGATTAAACCCGCAAAAAACATCACAAAATTCCATCACATTTACTTTTAGACATTTTGCCAGACTTTTTTGGATTTGGAAAATTTTTTTGATTTCCATTGACTTTTTGTACGTGGAAAATTTTACAGATAATGTTGATTTTTAGACATTTTGTCAGACAAACACTTTGGATTTTCTGGACTTGAAAAAATTTTCAGATTTCAAACGAATTTTTGGACCTGGGAAATTTCAGTAAGTATTTCTGGCTTTTTCGTTTTTGAAAAATTTTTTAAAGTGGTTAGTTGACTTTTGAAGTTGAAAAATTAAGAAAATTCAACAGAATTTCCGACGATTTTATTGATTTTTTGACGGCCATTTTTGAATTTTTCAAGAAAATGGAAAATCTATGTCTAATCCAATTCATAATTAGAAGTGGAGTTGTGAAATCTCCAAATCTGATAATCGAGATTCTGCATAGGAGATTTGAAAGACAGAAATACGTAGGTAGCCAATCCTTAGCTATATTATGGAAAATACTACTCGAGTTTCGTTCATTCTTCTTAAAATAATTATCTTTACTGAAAATGAAAACTCCACAGGTGGAAATTTCCATGTGTGACGTAGTACTGAATAGTATTTTACTTGCAAAAATACTCGTATTCTCCGAAATTGACAGGGGGGGGGGACAACTTCCATAAAAATCGCAAACCAAACATCTCAGCATCATTTAAAATGCTGTAACAGAAAAAAAAGCAAAACAAGACCGTTATGCAAATGGCTATCTTGCCTAATCAAAATCATTCGAATACCGTCGTAAAATTACAGTCCATCCACGTAGTACAAAATAAAACAAAAAGAGGCCCACCATCGTATACCAAATTCTTGCTAACGAATTTGCAACCAAGTGGCATGACATTTACTTATACCTATAGGAAATCTAAAAAATAAATAAAACTACGATGTGGTTCGTTCGTCGTACTCAAATTAGCCATAGCATCAAATTACTCGGGTATAAATCACCTTCGTCATTACTTCCAACATTTAAACCCCTCTTTTATACCGCACACGTGAAAGAAAACAACAACGAGGCGGTTTTTTTTTCATACGTAACACGTTGTTTACGCTTCCATATTATCTAGAAACCGTATACCTACAGTAAATTCCCATAAAGTTTTCTCGCTTCGTATACATATCAGAAATATTTTATCGTAAATGTTTTAAAATTGGAGCAATTTTTTCGCCACACTTTTCTCGTTTTTCAACAATTTTCACTTCGTATTGTTGCGTTTGCAGTGTTGCGCAATATAGCAAATGTATAATACACATACGTGCGCTACTATCTTTATAATGTATCATAACCGTTACAGTTTGTTTGTTGAATTTCAATCTTTATTTTGGGAATTTTTTTACTTGTCAGCTTTTCTTTTTCTTGCATTATCTCGCCTTAGTGTATTTTCCTCTCTTTTACCTTCCCTCTGCGTCTTTTTTTATTCGAGCGCGATTCTTTTTTCCGAGTATTTGTTTCAACATGTATCGGTAAATTATGAACTTTATATGGTTTCTTGGCGTAGTATATTTTATTTATCCAATTTTTTCAACTTATGGTTTTCGAACGATGATCCGAGCGTATGAATGTACCGAATATAGTTTCTTCTGCTATATTCCGGGATTGTTTTTTATTTCGCGAATTCATCTGCTGCGCTGTGTTTCGGAATACGATATGACGACGTTTTTTTCTCTCTTTCTTTCTTATTCTTTCTTTCTTATATCTACCGATGACAAATGATGAACCAGGAATTCATCGTTATACCTTGAAAGCAAAACAATGTAAGTTGAAATGAACCGCGTGTTGTTTAAATTTAAAGGAAAAATTATACGTGTCGAGAAATGCATTAATTTTTACTTTGATCAATCATTTATTCGAGCAGTGGTACATTATCGCTTCATATGCCGATTATTGAGAGTATTTTTACCATTTCAAATATAAAATGTAGGGTGATCAAATATACAGAGCGATGTAGTAATATTCTGGTTTATAAATGAAGGGTATGTAGGCAACCTATACAGCTTATATTGATAGTAAAAAAGAAATAAAAAATATTTTCCCGTAGAATGATGAATTAATGAAATTATGGCCTGCAAGTTTGAAAAAAAGTAGGTATATCATATTATCAAGGATCCATGTCTCTGTAATAGATTAGGTATTCAATTACTTTTTTTTAAATAAATAACAATCGAAGAACACTTTTAATCAGTCGATTATGAAAATCATCCATTTTTTATTATTTTAATGATTGATCAATGATCGAATTTTGAATAATCGATTATTGGTCGAATTAAGAAATCGATTATCAGAAGAATTAAATGCATGATTATTAATTGATCATCAATTGAAAAATAAAAAATCGATTTTCACGAAACCTAATCGAATGATCGATTATTTATCGAAAAATCGAATGATCGATTATTTATTGAAAAATCGAATGATTGATTATTTATCGAAAAATCGAATGACCGATTATTTATCGAAAAATCGAATGACCGATTATTTATCGAAAAATCGAATGATCGATTATTTCTGATATGTAAAATAAATTGCATCAGTCGATTATGAAAATCATTAATTTTTTATTATTTTAATGATTGATCAATGATCGAATTTTGAATAATCGATTATTGGTCGAATTAAGAAATCGATTATCAGTAGAATTAAATGCATGATTATTAATTGATCATCAATTGAAAAATAAAAAATCGATTTTCACGAAACCTAATCGAATGATCGATTATTTATCGAAAAATCGAATGACCGATTATTTATCGAAAAATCGAATGATCGATTATTTCTGATATGTAAAATAAATTGCATATGTAATATTCTTAGAAACTAAGTTCTTTATGAATCGCCGTATTTTTTTAACGGATTTAGCTTAAGGAGACTTTATTGGGCTAGAAAAATTTTCTGATTTCTATTGACTTTTTCAACTTTGAAAATTTCAGAGATAATGCTGACTTCTAGACATTTTGTCAGACTTTTTGAACTTGGAAAATTTTTAAGAACTCAAATGAATTTTTTGATTCGGAAAATTTCAACTTCATGGGCTTGAAAAATTTCAAAAAAGTTCAAATTAGATATTTTGTCAAACATCATTTTACCTAACGCTGACTTTTAGACATTTTGTCAGACTTTTTTGAATTTGGAAAATTTTTTGGATTTCTACTGACTTTTTGTACCTGGAATTGGATTTTGAAAAATTTTCAACAAAAAAACCATTACGAAATTCATTTACGAAAATCCGTTACACCGACTTTTAGATATTTTTTCAGATTTTTTTGGACTTGAAAAATTTTTTAGAATTCAAATGACTTTTTGGAGTTGGAAAATTTGACAAAAATTTTAAATATCACGACTTTATGAACTTAAAAAATTCAACGAGTAAAAGCATATCTTATGTTTTACAGTTTCATGAGTAATATGGAAATGGAGGGGGCTTTTTACAACATTTTTACCGATTTTTGTGAAAAGTTTGACAATTTTAACAATATTTTTGACGACTTTCATGATTTTTTTACTTTTTTTTATCATCTTTTATTACCTAAGTTTTACAAAAATCTAAACAATTTTTATATTTTTTCTATCATTAATTCTTCATTTTTACGATATTTTTGCCCATTTTTTATGACAATTTCAACAATTTTTCATGCTGTAAAGAATAATAATTTACAGTCATCTCTTTCAATATTCTGCTTTCCTCTTATCTAGAATAACATCACGAAACCCAAAATTACTTCACTGGGCATTTCAGTATTATAATACCCAGTTCCATTTCCAATAAAGAACTCATTATTAATTTACACGTGCTTGTTTATGGGACAAAATAAACAAAACGTGACCTCTGCTGCGACAAAAAGAACCGTCCAAATAGATAACGTCAAAACTTGGAAAAAATTTCCATATCGCGAGATACCTGATTCATGAATGCGCGAGGATCTGAAATCGAGGTTCGTTATCAAGCAAAACCCCTTTTACGAATTAATTTTATATATCTCGCGGTAATTTTTCAAAGAAAAAATATCCACGTATAAGGTTATACGCTTCGAGCATTACTACGACTTTATGTAGTGACTATATAAGAATTGAGATATAAAAGCGAAACGACATTCTGTTTATTTTTATCGGATATGGTGTTTTTCGTGGTTGGAGTTCGTATTTTTCTTTATTTATATATTTACGTATGAAAACATCCTTTGGTGAAATGCAACTAAAAAAACTGCAAACGCTTTCAAAACCTTGGCGAAAATTATTTCTAATTTGCTACAAAAAGTTACAATTTTTATTCCATCTTTGGCTAAGTTGTACGTAGAAAAGTACGTAAATGTAATTGCGAGATCATACTTTGTACTATAAAGTCACAAAATTGAGCAGAAAGTATATCGAGAGATGGTTCTTTGCTGAGAAGTAAATTTTTATATGCAAATAAATTTGGAACGTATAAAACGAGTGCGAATGGCTTTAAAGAGCATTCTTGGAAATTGAAAATTACTACAAATAGCATATTGGTAACCCTAGCTCGGTTCGTTTCATGTTCAACGACGAGTTGTTCGAGCTCGTCAATAAATGATGTTGTGCCGATGAAATTTGAAGATTCATTAAATCAAGCGTACGCGTGAGTAGGGTATAGGCAAAGGTAGGAAGGCAGGGATGTATAAAAAAAGACCCAACCTATGGTAGCTTATACGTATCCAAGATTTGTGAATTAAATTACGGGCGACTCGACGTCATAGGTATACACGTATGTAGGTATACCACCGTCATTAACGGACGATTATTAGCCTTACCTGTCTTCTGATATCGCGACGCACACGTATACCATATTCTTGGAAAAATAATGAAATTACAACGCGGTTATAGGGAAAATGTAATTTATGTTCGGAACCCGATTTTAGTGGTTGCTAAATTTGAAGTGCTGAAATAGCAGTCTGCAAATTAAAATAGCTACATCGACGTACGCGAAGATTACAAACGGCTTGAATTCACGCTCGCGTTAAGATACGTTTCAAATCCGCTAGAAAATTTCATTTACAATACAAATTGGATTAAAATTTTGTCGACGTAGCCGCCGCCGCGACTCTGAGTTCGTTTCGTATTCGGATACGCGTAACTGATTTCGCTATACTACATTATCGCCCGGTTTTGGGAGTTAAATGTGAAACCTTTTAGTATAGATTCGACTAATTGAGAAATAAAATTTTCACCGAGCTTGTTGCGGTTTTTCGCAGTCAGTTTACGATTTAACAAGCCAACAGATTTAACTTTGGCCTTTCGTGAAAAATTCAAAATACATGGATTCTCTGAATTAAAGGGTTAGGTACCTTTTTACCTTTACGTTCTTACGAAACGTTTATGGCGAACCGAACAAATAATAAGATGGTCTGAGGTATAAGCGGAAATAAGTATAAGCTTGTTCAATTTATTCTTTTCCTGGTAGAAAATTGGTCATGAATTTAATTTCAAAAATTACGTACGATCGTTTCATTTATCAATAATTGTTTCGACTTCGACGATGTTATTAGATTAAATTTTGGCGGGATATTATCGATATCGCTGAACTTATTTAAGAACAAAAAAGAAGTCCAAAAAGTTCACAAAATTAAGAAATAATATACTTATGTATCATGTGGAAAGTTTATTGTTGAAAGCAATTTTATGACTGAATCATAATCTAGAGTCTATAAGCCTGGGGAAAATGAGCTGAGACTAAATCTTCTTTTCCTTGGTTGGTTTGTAGTATAGCTAAAAGGGAAAAGATTGGTTCTGCAAAAATCCGATTCCATTGTTATTTGACGAGACAATTCAAAAAAACAATTAGCATCATCATGGTAACTTCTCAAAGGCTGATCAAGCTGGTATGAAACTCATAGAATACTCAAGGTAAACAAGCACTACTCGATCATCATTGATCGAGAATCGAGACTTATCAACATGGTAACTTCTAAAAGTATCCCGGTACCACATTACAATCGTTAATTGTGGAATCGAATCCTGATCAACATGGTATGGCACCCATACAGTACTTGGAGTAACCCAGAACGGCTCAATCATCATCGATCATTGTTGATTGAGACTCATCAATTTCTGAAAGTATCCGAGTACTAGATGATCATGCTCGATCGTGGTATCAAAGGCAGATCAAGATGGTATGACACCCATACAGTACTCAGAGTAACCCAAAACTCCTAGATCAGCATTGATCTTCGTTGATCGAGACTTATCAACATGGTAACTTATAAAAGTATCCCGGTACCACATGAAAATCGTTGATCGTGGTATTATATCCTGATCAACATGGTATAGCACCCATACAGTACACAGAATAACACTGTAGTGCTCGATCATCATCAATTATCATTGATCGAGGCACATACATGGTAACTGCTGAAGGTATCACCATACCACATCATCATCGTCAATCGTGGTATCAAAGGCTGATCAAGATGATATGTTCAGAGAAACGAAGTACTGCTCGATCATCATTGATCATCGTTGATTGAGACTTATTAACATAGTAACTTCTAAAAGTATCCCTGTACTACATGACAACCATTGGGTCGTTGGTCATGATATAAAATCATGATCAACATGGTATGACACCCATACAGTACTCGTAGTAATCCAGAATTGCTCGATCATCATTGATCGAGACTTATCAACATGGTAACTTCTAAAAGTATCTCAGTACCACATGGCAATCATTAATCGTGGTATCATATCCTGATCAACATAGTATGGCACCCATACAGTACTCAGATTCCAGAGTAACAATGTACTGCTCAATTATCATCAATCATCGTTGATCTGGACTTATCAACATGGTGACTTCTGAGAATATCCTGGTACCACATGATCATGCTTGATTGAGGTATCATAGGCTGATCAAGATGGTATGACACCCAACAATATTCAGAGGAACAATGTATTGCTCGGTCATCATCGATCATCGTTGATCAATACTTATCAACAAGGTAACTTCTAAAAGTATCCCCGTACCACATGACAATAGTTGATCGTGAAATCAGGGGTTTTCCAATTGCATCCGGAAATCGCCCGATTGCATCCCGAAATAACGAACCAACAATAAGGTAATAGTCAAATTGTGTCCCAGTTCATTTAGCATTACCCAGGGGCCAGGGTACTCCTCATGGTGGTGAACTGGTTTATATCTACCCTCAAAAGATTCCAGTGCGCTAAAAAAAGTCAACTTTTGCTGAAGGCTCTAAAGCACTTTGAAAATAGTTGTAATCGGCGGGGAGGTCGACTTTAATATAAAAACCGGGGTTCAAAAATTTTTTGTACTTACCGCTTGAGCTTTGTCAATCATTATCATCATCATCATCATCATGAATGGGGGAAAAAATTTCAGTAATTTTGAGAAAAATAAAATATGTTGTGCACTCTCTAACATGACTTTTCCAATATTTAATTAGCTTTTGACATACCTGACCTTTCCTGATGATCAAACATTTTAATATCATGAAATTCTCTTTCCAGCCGCGCAATCTGAAATTTTCTACTTGAACTGGTAGTGGCAAAGCTATAAAATATACCATTGCTATGAAAATCAGGCGGTTGAGAATAAAATCGGTACGCTCTTTTTAGCGCATGCGTTAACTAGTTTAATGAAAGGGTGCGTGTCTGTGTGAGTGTCTCGCACAAAATCCTCCCTCCTCCCTACATGTTTCTGTAGACACGTTATCAATTGCTGCATGCGCATAAACAACCTGCCGGGTTTTATTCTCAACCACTAACTGGTAGAATTTTGCATGGCATAGCGCGGTCCATATTAAGCATATAGTCAAAGAATATACCTAATTATTTAAAATTCTGTGAAATGTTGGAAATGAAAATTACTTTCGCGAACATAATTTTGCCCCTGCAGCTCGCATATTAGGTAAACATAACATAGACTCAGTAGTCAGTAGTCAGTATATGTTGCATAATTACCATGTGGAAGGCTCTACTACCATCCTGAAACACCCTGTATGTACCCTGGAAAATTTCCGATTCAAAATACGTACCGTGAAAAGTAAAATAATCAACAAACTTGGCATTCGTGTCAAAATGTGAAATTTCAAAAAACCTAACGACCAATTAACAATATTAGTCGATGAAAAGTATTCCATAGAAATGCCACCTTCGTGCACGCGGCGAATGACATAGCACATGTTTCATATAAATCACACATTTCCAAGCATGTTCTCAATACATACCTTTACAATGTATAATTTGAATAAGTCACGTCTGTCACTTGGATAATACTTCCGAACCTTGTAATTTAGCATTTTACGCGTTTCTTTTGTTGCACGGTATTAATATTTTATGCATTCGACGTATAAAAAGGAGAAAAAATTATTAAAAACGTCGATTTAAATTTTTATTCGTATCGATGTAATATTGTCGCTTTTTCCCTTGTCTTTTCGACGTTTACTATAAACTTAGAAGGATACTTATACGGAAGTTTGAAATTTCACATTTTCATTTTGTTTGGAAAATTTAATATTGGTGTGAAACTTATTAACATAATGTGTTCGGTATATGGTTTTTTTTTTGTATTCGGATTCGCGGCTCTATTTTGAGTCTAATGGAAATAATGGTTGAAGGCATTCAAAGCTTTAGTTTCAGTTCACTTTGTAATATATCATTTTGTGACGGAAAACAAATTTGGTAGAGGAGTTGTTGCATTTTAAAAACTTTACGAAAGAAGCAACTTATTAATATTTAACATTCGGTTTCGGTGTGACATTAGTTTGCACCTTTTTACCTAATGGTTGGGTACCTTTTTTAGTGCCATTTTCAATATGCATTCGCGGTGGTAGATTTGTCGGGCGTAGCTGCGACGTAATTACCAAGATTCTATATAACTTTCGCTCGTATAAGAATGTTTTCTTCGGCGAAGTCTTCTCGCGATGTGTATTTATAATTCATCGATCAAGTATACCAAAACCAGAAACATTTTCCATGTTGAAACTTTATCCGCCCAGAACTCCGTTTCTACTCCATAAAACACACAAACGTGTATTATAGAAATTACCTCTTACTACGGTTTGGTCGTTTAGCATTTCTCAACGTTTTCTGTAGATACTTTTCTATATGTTGCGAACGAGCTAGCTTTACGAATTATATCTAAATTTCAAAGAAGGGTGAAAAAAAAAGAGAAATCATTCCAGCGATGAAAATTTTATCGTGGAATATTTCAACAATAAAAAAAAACGAAACGAAACTTGGATTTAGAATGATGAAATATATATACACGCGAAAGGGTTAAGAGAGTATTTATTCTAGCAAACGGATAACCAATCATTTAGGTCGAATTAACTACCCTCATCGTATATATGAAGAGGGTTGAATTGGCGAAATTATTTTTCAACGCGAGTGCCCCGTTAATAAGGGTTTTTTATAATCAAACGAGCATGATGCGAATTGAAAAGCTAATTTTATCGGCTTTTCAAGATTTCAATTTTAAATTATTCAAATCTCTCGAACGTTTCGCGGTGATTTATCGACTTGATTAATTAATAACACGTTGGTAAAAGTTTCGATTCCAATGCTATAGGCAGGTACCCACACGAACATCACGATATGTACAGAGGTACCTATAGTTACACAACATAAACTCGCGGAGCAATAAAAATCAAACTTTAAACAATTCGTTACTCGGTATAATATCGACGACTAACAATAGTATGTATTTCGGATATCGCCATAGTACCTGTGTATAAAAAGGATTGGAAACTTTATTCGTTAAATTTTTATTTAGCTTCTAACTAGTTGCATGTCTGCTTAGCGTTTTTCCGCATCGTTTGTTTGCAGACTATACAAACGAACGAGCTTTTATAGCCACGTAGTAAATTTCAAATTGAAAGAAAAAACTGTATTGAAATTTTATTACAAAGTACCTATGTACGTATACACGTACGTACCTAAGCAAATGAAAGTACGTAGTATGATATCATAGGCTCACATCACAACGCACATCATCTTACTAAAACTTAGCTACGTATACGAGTAGGTACGTTAGTCGTGCATGAAATGCTTTGACAAGAAATTTTTATTAAATTTACTTTTTATTTTATGAACCTGCCTTCGGGGTATGGCCTTTTTCAACTTCTTGTTTCTCTCTTGTTCTTTATTTTTATTGGGAAAATTTTCATCATTTCTTTTTAGATAAATTCGTAAATCTTTTCCTCGTCGTAGTAAATGATTAGATAGTCGCGAATAAAAAATGACACCTAACTACCTATTCTTTTTAGGTAGATATTCTGCGAGGAATTTTAAACCTGTGGTAATAATTTGGAAAAACATGGATGCAATTTAATTAATGAGGGTTCGAATTTCAGTTTTTAGAAATGTGAATGGAGAGAGGAAGACCATCTAAACAGAATGTTTTGATCAAAAGAAATGTGGTAAATGTCCTTTTTGGAATTTTATAATTATGACGACGTATCACCTAAAATTTTTCAAACATCTCACACAAAAATTGAATGGGCATAACTTCATATTTTTACCTTGAAACATCCCTTGTTGACGAAAGGGTTAATTTTTTTATTCCTTCAGATTGAAAATTCTTTCAAATAGATCAACATTCAAAAATCAGCGTTTTTCCAAATTTTAGGTCATTTAAAAAATTTTGGAAAAACATTATAAGAAGCTGTGTTTTCCATTTTCACCACATTACTTTTAAATCAAAACAGAAGCGAAACGAAGGATTATTGGGGTGGTGAATTAAGCAAATTTTCAACTGAACATTTCAATTTTTTAAAGTGCTATTTTTGCTGATTTTTTAACGAAAAAAAGGGATCAAGTTTTCTAGTCGAGAGAAAACATTTAAAATCATGGAAGTGTTTTTGGGAATCTCAGAATATAATACTTATTTCAATCAATGTTCGAGTAAAAAATGAAAAGTAGACGAAATCTAGATATGCTACATTTTGACCATAATAATTAATTAACTAAATATCTCAAAAGTTGATATTTCAAATATTAGCACTTTTTTTCCTTTTTTTTTTTTTAGTTGGGCACCCGAAAAGACTGAAAATTCTATTTCAAGGAATCTATGTACTTCTGAAAAAATTTCATAATTTATGGAACATTCGAGCAATATTTTTTTTCTGAAATTCATGTTTGGAATTTGAGTATTAATTAGCAATTGAGCCCAGAGATGGACCCGAGATGACTTCAGGAGGGCCAAGGTCGACATGGTCTTCTCTACACACACGCCATAAATTTCATTTAAAAATCGATGAGTAGATACTTTCAATAAAAGAAATTAAAAAATAAATGGAAACTGAAGAGTGATAAAGAATCAGTGGTTAACATCTCACATTTGCTGTAAAAAAGGCTCTGGTGTGGTGAGAGGATCAATCAGCCACTGGTCTAATTTCAATTTTTTCAGGGCTTCCGATTTGTTATGATAAAAAATGATTTTAAAGCTTATGCGGAATCCTTTCCCTCTCCTCCTGGGGGCTGGACCTCCGAAATTATCTCAGCGAGTTTCACTCGAGGGAAACGTTGTGAAATTTTTTCAGATTTTTCCGACTCCTACAATGACTTTGAAATCGACTTTGAAAACTTCAAATCGCCACGGGGGCACAATTCTGATGTGGGCACAAAAAAAAATATTTTTTCACTTTTCGAATCATTTTGAACGACTCAAAATTTTTTTTGATTTTTTTTCAGGGTGGGGGTCATACCAAAATCTTCAAAAACCCGTCTTTTTAGTCTGTTTTCCTCCTTTAACTAGGCCATTTCTGGTCGAAAATTTTTTCCTTGCAATATATCATCAATAACACCAAAATACACCATCAACCTGCATTTAGATCAAATTCATTAATTTTTTCCCTTTTTTCCAATTTTCTTTTAAAATACTCCAATGACGCCATTTTGGGAACTTACCACCTTGTCCGAAATGAGCTAGGGGCCTAAAAATCATGTCTGGACTTATTTCAAATCGATATCCAAGAAATATTGCAATTCCAGCAAAATCGAGAAACTTTAATTTTTTTTGCTCTTTTTCACAAATTGAGTATTTTCGATGTTGGAAAATTTTACGTAAAATGAGTTGAAAAAAATTGGAGTTTCTCGATTTTGCCAAAATTGTAAAATTTGATGAATATCAACTTGAAACATGTTCAAACATTCATTTTAGGTCCCTAGCATGAGTCGATTGTGACTCGAGACAAGCTTTTTCGCCTTCCTTGGACTTCACATCAATCTACGTCAAATCTCACATTTTTAGAAAATCATTGAAATTGGTAGCACTTTTCACTCAAATATTGTCATTTTCTTGTCACCAGGGCTCACTACAAAAAACCGAGGGTGACGTTAAATTCCTCGAGTCTGAATACTCCTATCGACAAATTTTTCCCCCTGAAAAAATGAATCCAGATACATATAAAAAATGTTGAAGAATATCTCATAATTTCTTAATTCAAGAGTGTTGAAGAGTGTATCCCATACTTTGACATTATAATAAAAAGTTAAGTAATATTTTTTTTATCCAGCTAGATTTCTTTGCTAAATTTATTAATAATTCTCTCCTCCTTCAAATTACATATCTATGCCTACTACGTGTATAATGATCTGATTTTCGAACTCATTATGTTTTTTTTTCAACTTAGAAATGGGAATGGGTAAGCTACACCTGGTGGCTGGTTTATTTTTGGTTCAGTCAAACTGTAACATTTTCAATACTTTTTTCACGCCAGCCCTAAACAAAAAAAACTTTTATTAGCACATTCATTATCCAATATGCTCTTCACCCTCGGCGCAGAAAAGTGGCAATATTTTACTTTACGAAAAAACTACAAGGTTACAGAATACAGACTTGTTAAATAACCCTTTGCAACTTCGTCATTTCGAACATAAAATGATTTGCAAATATCTTTTAGAAATTATCAGACAACAAATTGCTTTCTTCGAAATAAAGGGCGATAAGGATGTTGAACTTATTACAGAGCAACAAATTCATAAAAGTCGGAAATGTATTTCTTAGTTTTGTAATTAAATTTTTGTATTTTATCGCGCGCGAATCTTCGGATACAAAGCAATTTCGCACGTTTTATAACAAATTCATAAATCGTTCTTTGATAATGAATTTTCATTTCAAAGAAAATAGAATTTCGTTTTATCCCAAGGTACTCGATCAACGCTAACGGAAAATAGTATTTATACGGTCGATGTACTTGAAACGACGACGAGTGTCGTAGTCGTACCTAGTTTTTTTTTTTCCTCGTCGTGGTAAAGAGTGTAGAGTGATAAAAAACACCACGAATAACGAGTTTGCCCTGCACCACGTGTCTTCGCGTACCTCTATACAAATCATCCGCAAGATTGAGTATTCGTGTACGATAATTTGCCTAATCGGTTTGCCGTAAATACGAGAAACTTGCCAATAGTGAACCCAACCCAACTGTTTGATGTTTAATTCGTTAACGAATTATTACAGAGATGTAAGAGCAACAGGATCAGGTTCGAACGAAAGGAGACTTTAGACGTGTTATTAATTATTCGCTTCCTACCTCCTCATTCGAAACAACACCCTTTGTGAATAGTTGAAAGGAAGCAAAGAAAATTTCCATTAGGAATCAAATTACGTATGGCATGATACTGAAAAAGTAATTATTTTTTCAACATTAATACCTCGTTTGTGATATTATTTGGAAATTGTGTGTTTTTTATTCAAACTGATTGAAATTTTCTAAATTTTTTGTCATCAATTTCAAAACAAATTGTATGGGTAATAACGTTATAGCACTTAGCCCATTCTAGTTTTCATTTCTCCAGGGGTACCCAAATACGATAAAAAATTCAAACCTTAATTAATTTTTTACAGCGTTTTTATTCGGAGGCTCGACAATTGCGGGCTTTATTTTCAATTCCAACACAAAGTAATTACTAGTAAAATTTTCTACCCAACAAAGTCTCCATCAACAACACAAAAACCCTGTAGATCAATTCGTTTGAAAAAATTGGCCGAATTCTATGGTAAAAAAAATTCATTATTCGAATCGCCTTAAACGCAACAACTCCTATAGTTCCCACCGCGTTATAAAAAATTCAACAATAACTTAATCGAGACTGGGGAAAAAAACTACACTTTAATTGAAAATATCCCAAAAAACACTTTTCAGACTTCATTATCTCGAATACCATCCCACGTGTCCAATTTCAAGATTTTTAAAACGGCTGTTATAATATCACGAAAGAATTCCCAACAAAACGGGCCCAAGGGGGTTAGGCTGCCGTTAATTATAACGTCCCGAGTAAAATTCGTTATCGATTTAATCATAGAAAGCTTCGTTGTCTGGTTACTCACGGTACATCTTTTTCGATTAAACGAACATAGCAGATACACGAAAATATAAGTAACGAAACGAGCTAATGGTACGTGAAATTAACGAAGGAAAAAACTACGACAAATTGGAAATATACTACTATACTCGTTGTACGCGCGTTTATTAAATGTATCAGAACAAAAACGCGTAAAATCTGAGCTTTTTTTTTTACATCGAGGTTAAAAAGATGAAAAAAAGCAGTATAAAAATCAGCGAGTATATCTGAACATGAGCGAAAATAAAAATTTAACTCGGTTAAATGTATTGTAAAATGTACGACAAAAGGATTGTAATAGATATACGAGTACCTAGATACCTACGTATGGTAGTGCTTTACGTATATTTTACGAGAATTTTCATTTTTAGTCCACTAAATTGTAAATGAATAGTACCGAAAATAATTTGAAGAAAGGTAGAATATGTGTCTAATGTTGAAAAGTAATGGCCCTTTAAATAAGAGACCTTTTTGAAGATGGTGAAAGAGGGGAGGTGTGCTTCTTTAATAATTCATTCCAATCAAAATTATATAACATTGAATATTAATTTTTCATTCCATGAAAATTTGTTTTGTGTTACTCTTGCTGGGCTTTAAAAAATTCAGAGATTCTGACATTTTGGGCTTGGAAAATTTTATAATGCGAGCTGACTTTTAGACATTTTGCCAGACGATTATTGTATTCGATAAATCTGACTTACCTAAAAAAAAATTTATCAGTTTTTTGGGCTTAAACAATTTTTCAGGGTTCAGATGGCTTCTTGGAATTGAAAAAAAAAAATCAGAAATCATGCTGACGTTTAGACATTTTGTTAGAAAGAAATTATATTGGGTCAATCTGACTTGACCCGACTTTTAGACTTAGAAAATTTTAGAAGTTCTCAACTCTTTTTTGAGATTTACTTCTAGACATTTTTTCACACATAGGACTTTTTTTTGAGATTTCAAACGACTTTTTGGACCTGAAAAAAAGTAAATTACACTGACTTTTAGACATTATATTGGATCAATCTGAAATTCCGTCACAAACTTCCCCGACGATGACTATTAGACATTTCGTCAGACATTAGACTTGACTTGAAACTTGAATTTTTGGATGAAAAAAAATTTTTTATGAGATTTCAAACGACTTTTTGGACTTGAAAAAATCTGAAAATGTGAAGAAAAATTCAAATCAGATTTTTGTCAGAGAGCTTTCCACCCAACGCTGAGTTTTAGATATTTTGTGAAACTTTTTTAACCTTGGAAAAATTGTTAGATTTCTATTGACTTTTTGTACTTGGAATTGAACTTCGGAAATTTTTCAACGAAATTCCATTACAAAGTTTAATTCACTCACGAAAGTCCGTTACGCTGACTTTTAGATATTTTGTCGGACTTTTTTGGACTTGGAAATTTTTTCAGAATTCAAATGACTTTTTGAACTGGGAAAATTTCAAGAAAATTTTAAATCAGACATTTTGTCAGGCAGCTTTTTACCTAATGCCGACTTTTTAGACATTTTGGCTGACAAACGTTTTGGAGTTTTTGGACACAGAAAATTTTTGTTGTGGACTTGAATTTTTTTTCAGATTTCAACCAATTTTTGGACTTGGAAAATTTCAGAAAATCTGCCTTTCTCGATTTTGAAAAATTTTATCAAGTGGTCAGTTCACTTTTGAATTTGGATTGTACCAAAATTTCACTTTTAGAAATTTCACGAGACATGATAACATTGTGTCCTCATGAAAACCATCGAAATCATGGTCAAAATCATTAAGGCGAATGATTTTAATGTGATGATTTAAAATTGTGTGTGCGCTCACCCACTGACTATAAAAAAATTAACAATTTTGAAATCAAAAATGCTTGAAAATTCGAAATGGATCCTAAGGACAGTATAAAAGCATTTTCGAGATTTTTAAAATAAATAATTAAAACAAAGGAAACCTAAAAAATTGTTTTCAAAAATTTTGGAAGTGAAAACTTGAAAAATCCCTGGAATTTTACCACTTTTTCCCTTTGAAATTGTTGGGATGTTCGATAACAGACTTTTAACCTTGTTAAGGTTACATATTCTGTATCTCATCACTTTATGGTTTATAATCAATCGTATTTTCTAATTTTCTGAAAATAGTTTGAGGAGGAAGCAAATGGTGGAATTTTCGTACTACCTAAGTCCTTTGAAAAAGGATGAAATTAGTTTTCAAATGATATTACTTATTGATTTCTCACAATTATAGGTAAATCATTGCCCTTTTTTGTTGAGGAACGCTGGCGTTACAAATGAGAAAATTATATGAGATCAAAAAGTAATAATATTATTTGAAAAATAATTTCAATCTTTCAAATGGATTGTTACAAAAAATTTCAGAAATTGTTTCCTTCACAAGCTATGCATAAAAAATTTGAAAATATTGATTAGAAAACATAAAAGCATTAGTCATAGAATAGATAATCGCATGTGACCCTCCAAATGATACAAGCTGAATATTAATAACACTGATTAGAAGTTGCCTATTTTGAATAGGTAGGTGTTTGTTATTTGAAAAGTAACCCACTGTTGTTGAAGAAAACTGCTCGTTTTACTCTCCTCTTTAATTCGTAATAGCAATTTTATGAGCTAGGAATTATCGCTTTAAATTTGTTCGGTCGAGAGTGCTTTTCATTCATTTACTTATCGCTGTATTTTTAATTACTTTCAACATCTTATTAACGTTTTCCATTTTTTTTTTTTTGTTCAGGTCGACGACGCCAGCATACGTCCAATGAGTGGCACCAGGGACGATGTCCGCCAGTTATGAATAAGCTTTCACTCAGCAGAGAAACTACTCGTATTATCGTTGCGATATTGTTGGCAGCGTTAATCGTAAATGTGGTCACGACGTGTCCTGTACCTTGCTATTGCAAATGGAGAGGAGGTAAACGCAGGGTCGAATGCAACAATCAAACCCTGACCGTTCTGCTGGACGAAATCGAATCCGAAACGCAAGTGCTGGAATATAATCACAACAACCTACGTTACCTAACCGATAAAATGTTTGAGAAAGCGAATTTAACCAATTTACAAAAACTATACATAACGTATTGTCAAATACAGCAAATACACGAGACGGCGTTTCACGGCCTATCCAACCTAATCGAGCTCGACTTGACCGGCAACATGTTGACAACATTACCATCGCATACTTTTTACGATTTCCCTCTGCTTATGAAACTGACCGCTGCTCGTAACCCGATACAGATTATAAAATCGGATACCTTCTTGCCTTTAAAATACCTCAACTCCTTAGACGTTAGTGACTGCCAAATAAAGACTATCGATAAAGACGCTTTCAACGGGTTACAAAAACTAGATTCGTTGAAGCTGGATCGAAACAAGTTGGAGAATATTCGTAATCCAGAGACCATACCCAGGGTAACCGGAAGTATTTCATTGCATCGCAATCCATGGCGATGTGATTGTCATTTGAGAACTTTTCATAATTGGTTGTTAAATGCGAATAAACCAATATTGGTGAATCCGGTTTGCGAAGAACCGAGCATCTATCGAGGCACACTGATCAATCAGCTTAAAACCGATGATTTGGCATGTGCTCCGGATGTAACGCCTTCTTCGTATTACACCGAGATGAGCGAAGGTAAAAACGTATCTTTTATTTGTCGAGTAAACGCGACCCCCGAAGCTGTCATCTCTTGGGAATTCGAAGGCTACCCTATAAGTAATAATTCTCATACGGTTCACGCGTTCACCATATTCTACGTCGAAGAAGCAACCACCGAACAAGTTAGCGAGCTGTTTATATCAGAGGTGAATAAAGATAACAACGGTATGTATCGTTGCACTGCTCAAAACGTCGCAGGCAAGTTGACCTCGAATTTTACCCTGAATGTTATCAGCGTCGAGAAAAGCACGCCGGAGCCAGTGACCATATCATACTTCTATGTACTCGTATCCTCCATAAGTACCTTACTGATCGTCATAGTGATCACGTTGATAATCTCGTGTCTAATTTATGTGAAAAACAAAAGACGAGGTAGAAGGAAACCTGCCCACGTCAGGAAACCAGACATCGAGTACAAAATCGTCAAACAAAGCACAAGCGAAATGACACCAGCGAAGCAGGATAAAAATCCGGATCTGATAATCAACACGGAGACGAACATGAAAGAGATTTCGAGCGAGAACTGCGAACACATGTTGCTACTACCCAGTGACATAAAGCAAACGTACCTAACATTATCTGGGAACACCCTTTTGAATACTACCATTTATGAGAGTAAAGCGCTATGCACTCATGCACCTGATGACACCGCTATCACCTTGCCATCGACGAATTACCAAACGATGCCAAATGGCAGCACCATCAAATTATATTTTTCACCTAATTCTGCAGCTACAGCTACTAAATTTCATAATCTGTACGTGAACCCGTTCGAAGGATGTTACGTTGACTCGATAGAACAAAACTGCTGGACTTTGCAGCTGAATCGAGCAGGCCAAAGTCAAAAGTTACAAGAAAATGGTGAAATTGTGATCAACTGTTGCGAGCAGCAGCATCAATCGGAGGAAAAACTGTACGACGGTTGCGGTATACAGACTCGTAACGCAATCGACGACTGTGCCTCGGCCGTTAATTTACGCCATAATTTAGAAGGTTATCCGTACCCGTCTAAAATGAAATTAACCTCGTTGAATTTAAATCAGCACGTCGTCGAAGACGCGCAAATTGATAACGCACCTATATTAAGTCCGCCGGACCCTTTTAAAACCGATAACAACTCCGATACAACCGAGAATACCGTTGTTACGAGTAATTAATTCGTCGTCTCTGTCTCGCTGCTATCGGTATAGTATACACAGGTATGGTTTATATACTCGTAGTATATATACAGGTGACCACACTATGGCGACGGTTGTGTGGGGTACCTGCTTACGTTGCGTTGTATAGTCAAAAGCCCTTTTTAACAACAAACGGTGCGGCGGTGTTGTTAGTAAATCTATGGCGGATGGCGCGGGTATCCTTTCGTAGAGCTCGCCTCGTCCTCGCTCGTCCACCTACTCGTAATACCGACCGTAAAAACAAATACGAGCGAGGTATTTTATCAAATTCTTCTTTTCAGCTGTCTGCGGCCTGTCAATAAGGAATCTTTTAATTGAAAGTACCTCTTTACCTTGACGTTTTCACATTAATCGTTTCGTATCGCTAATGCCGCCGCCTTAAGGTGTTAACGTACCTGTCTTTTAATTTCGGTCGACTTTTGAACGTCCGCGAATTTGCTGTGGGGGATGATTGGTACACGATTGTGAAAGGATAAGTCGTCAAGTTGAATGGAAACGAGCAATAACGATTTTTGTTACATAAGGGGCCTTAGACTATGTCGAAATGTATATCCTTAAATACGGCCTAAGTATTTTTTATGGAGGAAGAATCGCTGAAATAACAAGGGACAATAAGTAGATACAATATCTCGAAGTCATACGAAATGCCTGGTGAATAGACATCTCCTCGAAATAACTACCTATACTTACATATGAATTTTATAATTTTCGATTCCAGAAAAACCTTCAATTTAATTCAACTCATTTGGCTTAATTCAGATACAGGGTGTACCATCACAGGAGTAGAGCCTTTAAATCAGTAACTATGCAATACTTGGTGATCCGATTTATACATGTTTGCCTAACCTCCAGACCGCAGGGGCTAAATTATGCTCAATGAAAAAGTCATTATTTTTCATTCTGGCTTGACATTATCAACATTGTGCTTCTCGATAACCAGAACATGTAGAGCGTTGCGCTTTGTGGCACCGATCAGCAAATTTTATTTGACAAGGAAGTCTACAGCAAGCTTAATATTAATAAATACCCTGTTTCAAAATCATTATTAGTAATTTTTCTAGACGAAAACAGTTCGATTTTTACAATGACGCAACCCCCACTCATCCATCTCATTTCGATCAAAAGTTACACGTGGTTAATTTATAAAAAATATTTAAACAAAATGCCAAACCAGAATGAAAATTGTTTTTCATTCGTCATAAATCAGCCCCTAAGGTCTAGAGGTCAGGCAAACATACATACATCGAAGCACTGTGTGTTATATAATTACTGGCTTAAAGGCTTTATTCGTGTCCTGTACACCCTGCATACTCGTATCATAGATTAACTTATAAATAGATAGCCAGCCCTTACGTGAAAAAAGTCTCGCCCGCTTTTTAGTCACTTTAAAAAAAACAAGCTATGAGCTATTCGCTCATTGCAAGAGGGTTTTGCTTTTTGTTTTGAGT
>FIZU01001220.1:0-18823 GCA_900064475.1 Pseudococcus longispinus
CGCGCGGTGATTCGTTGTCCTTGGCTGCAACCGAACATAGCTATGTACAATACATTACCCTACGCGTAGTTGATACAAACAGGTTGGACCTACGTGGTAACACTGCGTTGTGCTATGAAAACATGCATTGCGCGCGCATCCTTGGATGAAAAAGCAAATCGTCAAACATCCCGAGCGAGTTAATAGAAGGGTGGTAAAAAACTGATCAATTATAACAGAAAGGGAATTTTAAGCTCTACAATTGTGACTCTTAGTAATTTTTCGGTAGGACCCTTAGTTTGGTCAAAAAATCCATATTTATGGGAAATTTGGCCCATATACAAAATCGATGGTTTTGAAAATGAAAAAAATTCCATAAACATGGATTTTGTGGCCGAAGTAAGGGTCATACGAAAAAAATATCAAGAATCAAAATTGAAGAGCTTAAAACTCTCTTTCTGGTAAAAACGGTTAGTTTTTTTCTAAGAAGCTTGGTTTTCGAGATTTTTTCAGTCAGTGTTGTTTTCTATCTTTATAAAACCATCGACGAAAATTATTGAAAAACGTGTTAAAAACTTGGTGATTTTGTTTTTGTTTAAAATTATGCAAAATTACTTGAAATATCAAAATAACAGGTCAAAATGTCATAAAATCGATAGAAATTTTATAAAAACCATAAAAAATATTGCAAAAGTGGTCGAATCATCGCAAAAATCAGCTAAAATTTTATAAAAATCATTCAAAATTCGATGAAATTTCATCGAATTTCGAAAGTAATCAAAATATTTGGAAAAGTGACTGGAGAGTCTGGAAAAATGCTGTAAAATTCATTACTGTTGTACGAAGTCGAAAATTTTTATAATTTAAATTAATTTTGAGAATTTTTCGTTAAAGATGTTACGAATTTGGAAACAAATCTCATCGTGTTTCAATACATTTGAAAAAAATTTTGCAACGTTTCAAACAATTTTTGGAATATTTCATCTAATTTTATGACATTTTCAACGTTTTTCTCCCCACTTAAATTAATACTTAGGCCTACTAGAAATATTTAAAAAATTGAAAAAGATTTTTTATGAAATCATCAAGAATTTTTGTGATATTTTAACCATTTTGTACATTGTTTAATTTTCATGCTAATTCAATCATTTTCAGAACATTTTTCATGATTTCTATGAAAATTTCAACAATTTCCATAATATTTGCTTTTTAATATTTTTAACGATTTTTAGGAAATTTCCAACAATTTATGTGATGTTTTGACAATTTTCAAAAAAAAAATTGTAGTTTTTATGAAAATTATTCATTTTTTAATCATTTTTGCAACTTTCGAAACTTGAAACGTTCTATGGCATTTCCCTTACTTTCGTGACTTTAAACATAGGATATGCTTTTGCTATGGGTAATCACGCGGAAAACGTAACGAAATTTCGTCACGCTGACTTTTAGACATTATGTCAGACCTTTTTGAACTTAGAAAAATTTTTAGATTTCTATTGACTTTTTGGACTTTGAAAATTTTCAGAGATAATGGGGACTTTTTGACATTTTGTCACACAAATCATTTAGACTTTTGAAAATTTGATAAATCAGGGTAACTTTCTGATATTGTGTCAGACTTTTTTGGACTTTTTTAAGATTTTCATTGAATTTGAGACATTTTAGCATATTGTCAGAATTTTTTAGATTTGAAAATTTTTTCAGAGTTCCATTGATTTTTTGAACTTAGAAAATTTCAGAGATAATGCCGACTTTTAGACATTTTGTCAGACAAGCAATTTAGATTTTTTTAAATTGAAAGACATTTTGTCAGACTTTTGATATTTTCTCCAAATTACTCAATTTCGATCGTTTTAATGAAATCTTCCATATCAATTTTCAAATAATTCTTCACAAATGGATTACTTCCCACGAAACGTTACTTGAAAATGTAAAATTACGTCTCCATGACTTTTTGGCAAAAAAAGTACTCAAAATTTTTCAGAAGAATCTCCAAAAATTGAAAAAAAAAGTTCAAAAACTGACACCTCGATCCTAAATTTTGAGATAATTCCACGTAAAATTAACCATCATTATCTATTCATGCTATTTAAAATACAAAAGTTCGACTTCACTGAACTTTATTTTCATTTCAAGGCGTCGACCAATTCATACAGAAAATTCCGATACCAAACTCTAAAATTATATTTCATTCCACTCTCTCATACTTATTTTCCAATTCCTATCGGAACAATACTTTGGAATTTTAAAACAGGCAATACGTTTGAAAAACTTTTCCCATTTCGATGCGAAATGAAATTTAAACCGAAAAATATACGGCGAATCGCATATTATACTTATATTTCTCACCGCGACCAACCAACGAAAAAGGGAAAAAAATGAAATGCAAAACCCATAATGAAAAAGCCCTCGAGCCTCATTAAACCGCATCGATATTAAGAGCATAATCCGCGAAAATTTTCCACCCGGATGATACGCTAGCTAGGCTGTGGCGATATTTTCTCGTCGTGGGGGCGAAAAATATTCACCGATATAGGCTCGAAGATACCCACAGATAGGAGGGGAGGCTGAGCAGTAACGCTGAAGCAGGTCACATTATAAAAGATGTAACGATAATATCGAGGTTAAAATTAAAATGAGGAACTGTGGTACGTGAGAGGGGAAAGTTTATAGAGACACTGGCTGCCTTTACGTAAAGTATATTAGCAAAACGTATAAACATTTCGGTATAAGTATAAGAAGAAGTGGCGGCGGCAGCGTGGAGAGGAAGCAATAAAAGCCCTGGAAAGGAAATAATTTACTAATAACTTTGAAAGCTGCTGGCTGTGCTGGCTTCCTACACGATATGCAAAAGGGGTAATGGCTCGTGACAGCCAAGACCTAAAATCTATTGACCGCTAATATCATCAGTCGAGAAGTTCGCTCGACAAGGCGACGCGACGTTTTGTTATTAATTCGATAAATATACTTAAACGTTGGTCTTATTAAAGTCAATGCGGCGTGGCCCTCAGACGGTACACTTACGATGGCGAATTGTAAACTATAATATAAGTTATGTCTGCTTCATATTTATAAGCGAGATGCTGATGGGCACGCAATCGGCTTCTTTCTTTGCTGCAAAATGCTGACGAGAGACTCGAGACAAAGCTATATCCAAAAAGTGCAGCATACGCACACGTACAGATCGTAAAAATATTTACAGCCTGGTTCTGTGTGTACAAATTCTGCTAAAATTTATCGTATTTTTCGTATTCGACAATTTAGTATTGTTTCGTATTATCAACCGAATGTGGATTTATAAAAAAAAAAGTTTTCT
The DNA here is from genome assembly GCA_900064475.1 of Pseudococcus longispinus. Lineage (NCBI taxonomy): Eukaryota > Metazoa > Arthropoda > Insecta > Hemiptera > Pseudococcidae > Pseudococcus > Pseudococcus longispinus. The sequence continues at coordinate 3,296 of FIZU01001220.1, forward strand.
TTTTCTCTCCCATTGGCTTTCTGTCGTCTTGTGCTCATCGTGAATACGATAACAGAAGACTGGAGCTATGTCTATTTGAGCGTACTCGTCTCAAAAGCGAAAAACTTGGTAATAATTTCATTTTACGTTTGTTGTTTCGTAGCATCATCAATTAAGTTTTGAGAGGTAGCCTCCGTCCGCCCTCGTCCTCGAAAGCTGAAACTTTTTTATAGCCGTAATAACTTATCTGCTAAGGCTACGACGTCGTCTTTATGACGGAATTCCAATTTCCATATTATAGTTAGTACAGCCAAGGCAATAATATTATTTTGCCGCATTGCAGCTCGAAATTAATTCAATTACAACTCGAGACTAGTTTTACAATTAGACTACTCGAAATGAGACAAAAAATGGGGAAAAAATTGCACAGCAAAAAAAAAAGCAAGCAGCAGCATCCAACATCCAACAAATCAAATTCGAACTCCTAAATCAATTTTTTCCTCTTCCCTGGGACGTCACGGTTAAAAAAATATTCTACCCAATAAAACTGGAGCTCGACATTATGGCTCGTAAAATAATTTTTAAAATCCGCGCAGATATAAAAATGCGAATAACGTTCGGATCGCACCCCTCGGCATTATAAAAGTTGAAAATCTGAAAATAAAGCCGACCGCCGGCGTTGCAGCTCGTTTTAATTAATATCATGCCATAAAGTCGACTCGACTCGATCACGTTTCAGCCAATGAGAAAGTGTAACGCCATTATATAGGATTTATACGCCTATCGAAACTATTAAATATCCACAGGTTTAAGGTTCTCTCTATGTGCGCGAACAGATACCGCCGTAATACAATCGCATATTCGCGCAAGCTGTCGCATATAGCTTTTTTTCCCACCTCTCTGTGTCCTCCCATTCTTTCCATCTCGTTAATGCTCTTCTTCCATGTAAAGAGATGGTGTTGTTACACAACCTCAATTAGGAAATAAAAAATTGTTGTAAAGTTCTTCTCGTTTAATGCGACGACGGTATCAGCACGTCGCGTCGTAGGTTGTCGCCAATCCGGAGGTAAAATTTCCTAATAATGGTATAGGGATGTATAGCGAGATAGGTACTTGAACGCATATGGAGATGTCGTAACATTTGTTCGATGCGATTGGATTACTTTTTTGATGGATTTAATCGCGCGGTTTCGTGGTTCTGTTGCGAGTAGATACGTACGTAATTATTGTATCCTACGAATATATTTTCCTACATCATCCGATAAAAATTCACCTAACGAATCGTGTACTTGAAAAATTCAATTTCCCAAATACCATCTCGATTCTCATTTTGACTCGGAATTATACTAAACAAGAGGTACTAAAATATCTCAACTCTCGAGTAGATATGGTACCTACGAGTTCGCTTGTTAAGATGAAAAGAAGTACGGTACTTGAAATAAAGGATTCGTATAACGTTAATATAACACATCCTCGACATCGTAAAATGTTTACTATATCCATTTCTTTGAAAACTCAAATTATTACTGGTAAGATGAAAGCTCTAAGGTAAAGTTAATTACAGGCAGAAGTGTTTTTCTGGGGTGATTGCGTAGGAAAGTGAAGGATATTATTGTTAGCTGGGGTACATGTGAATTATGCAGAATCTGAGATCATCATAACTAAGACCAAGTTGAAGTTATGATTGTGGGTCAATTTAAACTAAGTTAAGACTTGATGATGATCGTTAATGAGCTAAAACTAAACTGGATTGTTTATAATTAATCAAGATGTATCGGGTGGGAATTGGCGCGCGGTTTATCGCGAGTACGAAATGTACAACGTTGTAGTAGTTTAGTACTCGCAGGTAAACTGTCGCGCCAAATAGATATAAGCTTTCCGGTGTGAATTTTTTGTCGCCTCTCGATCGGGCTATTTCCCGTCGTAGCTGTTTTTTGCTCTATTTTTATTTATATTTTGCCCTCGCTATTAAATTTTTTACTCTCTGTCTCTTCTCTTTTTTTCTTTCTTCTCTCTTACACCGACTGCTTCGAGCGCTGGAATTTTTTGGCTGCGATTACGCGCTAGTTAATCATTTCATCGGGCTGCATTTATTTGCGTCCGGAATAATCTGCGTCGGGCTGCATTTTTTGTGTCCGGTCAAGTAGATTCCGCTGGACCCTACGTCCGGCCATATTTTTGGATTTTTTTTTATTTGTTTTATTTTTCGAAATTTGTAGTTTTTCCCCTCTCAAAGACGATTATAAAAAAGTTCAAAAAATTAAAACCTCTGAAATTTTCCAAGTCTAACCGCTATCAACACCCACTGTATGTATTATGAACCTGCGTGATGTCCTAGTTCCTACAAAAATTTACGTATTGCCAATATTATAGCGTACGATGATGGGATTCTTAGAAAGGAAATGCTGAATGATGGGAGAAAAAACCATGGCACGAAGGCCTTTTTGCGTATACGAGCGAATGGTCATCAGAAATGGCACGAGCTGCGTGGTACGTGCGTATCTCATTCTCTCTTCCTACAACCCTCTTTTCTGTGTGTAACGGATGTGGACGAAAGCGCGAACCCAGCCTAGCGGAGCCGATCCCGGAGGCAATATAAAATGATATTCGGGTATTTTCAATATCATTGGCAAAGTTGCAAACGCGAATAGGCGATTGCAATAAATTTGTTTGCTTTTACCAAATAACGTAAATAATTCGACGACTATTAGATTGGGAAGCGGAGCAGACCGGACGCGCGAAGAGGGTACGTCGTGTCACTGGCGAGATTTCACGCTTTATCGGTCAAACGAGCTTGGCGAAAATTTACGATTCGCGTAGTTGGAAATTTGATGCGCGAATTTCAATAGCCGAGGACATAAATCAGCTCGGTTAACGACGTTATCTACGAAATTTACTCGGCATTCGTGCGAGAAATTTTCGTTTCCATATCGATACCAGATGCAAAGCGATCGGTTCGGTTGGGTTCGCGATGTTGTACTTACTTTAGTCAATTTCCATCCGCATGTACGACTGCTTGCTTCAAACTTTCGTCCGAACGACAGTCGCCATTGTCGAGATTAAAGTATTCGGAATCGAAGCTTTTTTTATCGTTTTCAACGATATCCGACTTGTGTACTCGGGTAATGGGTAAAGAAGTAGCAAAAAATACGAAATTGTACGTACTCGAATGCTAGGTACTTTTACTTAGCTAGTCGAGTAGAAAAAAGCTAAACTGCTAAACCGGTAACTCCGCTGTTGTTCAATTGTTATCGAAATTACTACAAGTACCACCAAAAATGCAGTAAAGTAAAAAATACGTAGTATTTTTATCGACTACGGACGTACGTACGTATACAATACGTATTTCTGCTTCGCTGTTTACCCCGAAATGGAATTCAATATCGGTGGATTTTTTATTACCTCGGTAATAGTGTTTTATTTCCAATTTTCTCGAAATTACAGACACTTGTAAACAGGCGACCGGCGCCTGAGGCTTGTTTAATGACGAGCAAACGTGTGTTTTAACGATTATAATATTATTATGGAAGCATTTTTTTTTTGTTTTCTCGCCGCGCCTCGTCGGCGGTTCGGAGAATATACGGCTGCGAAGTGATTATTAAATGTCGAATGTGTTGTACACGTGGAGAAAATTGCAGTATGTGAAAGAATACGTTGGATGGTTGTTTTGACTGTGTTTGCCCTTCGAAAAGTTCTGTGAGTTATTTTAGGTAGCATGAAATCGAAATGAAAGAGCAAGCAGTTGAAAATGGGAAAAACATTTTTCAACGTATTATGGTTTTGTAGAATTTCTTTCAAAACTATTTAAAAGATGGTCCTGCAATAGTTTACATCCTTTGAACTTTTTTTTTCAAAAGTTGCAATCAAAACAGGAAGTGGCCTGAAAGTTCTGTGCAAGTATAAGCTACAAGCTGACCTTGTAAAAATGTCACGAAAAAATTATTAAAATGATCTTCGTACAGATATTTTTATTTGAAAATATCTTAGAAGCCGATTTTTTTATTTTTTGTATTCCATGCTTGGAAACGATGTGTAAAATGAGGGTTGCTTCGGTTTTTTTTTTGTTTCAGTATAGTCATGTTTTTTTTAGACTACGGTGGTGGGCCGGGGGGAGGGGGGTCAATTGGAGAGAAAAATGAAAAAAGAAATTTGGTAAAAAGCCTCAAAAACTGAACTCCAAGATTTCCATTGACTTTTTGAATTTGCAAAATTTTATAGATAATGCTGACTTTTAGACGTTTTTTAGATAAACAATTCAGATTTTTATCAGATTTTTTTGGACTTACATAGTTCTTAGATTTGCAGTGATTTGAGAAATTTTGAGAGATTTTTTTGGACTGTAAAAAATTTTAATCAACAAAAGCATATCCTATGTTTTATAGTTTCATGAGTAGTATGGAAATGACGGGGACTTTTTTTTTAGATACTTCAACGATGATGTGATTTGATTGATGTCTTTTTGTTGAAATTTCGAAGAATGGCGTATTTACTCAAAATTACTTCCCTCCAGAAATCGTTCAAATTTTTTTATCGCTGGAAAAATTTTGAAAAATCGAGAAAGTGTTGTAAAAATAAAAGTATCGACTGATTCTGGGTCGTTGCCATACCAATCACGAATTTCTTGTTCATTTTGAACGAATTAGTCAAAAACACAATTTCTTTGATTTTAAAATTTGCCCAAAAATTGCTGAAATTGTAATGGATCAGATTGAAGTATTTTTTCAATATTTGGACAAATTTCAAAAATGGGATTCACAGGTTTTTTTGCATAAAATTGAAATGAAAAAAAAAGGAAACAGTTTTTTTAATCCTCTTGAAAAAAAGAAGTAAATATAGAAAATCTTCGGTCATGATTTTTTTGAGGAATTAATCGATTGATCGAAATTGATTAAAAGTCATGATCGATTAATCATACCTAATAAACTAAATTTTGTAATCGAGTTGAATTTGAATTGTAAGTAACAGAAAATGAATTAAACCGTGGCGTATGGGGGGGGGGGTATCTAGACTTCCCCTTCACGGCTGAAAAAATTATGAAATTCAAGTTTTCGAGTGCTTTTTTTTGCAAAAATTTTCGCCCTCGCACTTACGAGTATTTTAATAAAATAATGGACATTTTAAAAAAATTTACATTAAATTAAATTTTTTCGTAAACCCCCCCCTCCTTCCTCTTTTCTGATTATCTGTCCGGCTATGCCACTGGAATCAAGTATTGTGAAAATCGATTGAGATTTCACACAAACTGATACAAACAATTTCAAGTAACGCAAAAGTCATCAAAATGTAGAGAAAAATTGAGTGGTTGGTTTAAAAAACAACCATAGTCAAAAATTAAAGAGTATAATGAAAAAATGATTGCAATTTTTGACAGAAAATCTTACGAGAAAAATGACTGTGACGTCAGTTTTTTAATAAAATTGATCTTTCATCGTTTTTTTACAGTTTTAGAAGTACGCCTTTTAGTTGAATTTGTTTGAAATCAGTCATAGTCAACATTAAAAAAAAAAAAATGTACTACCTATGCGTATTTTTCAAAATTTTTCAAAATTGAAAAAAAAATCTGACATACCTATAAAAAATTTGGTGATCAATCAGCACCAATTGAATCGAATTTTCATTATCTGAAAATGATTTGAGTACCTATATCATTTTGGTTTAATGTAAAATTTGATTTTTTGATTATGGTTGTTTTTTAAATCAACCTCTAAATTGTTGAAAAATATTTTTAAAAAATCGATTGCAATTTTTAATGCAATTCCATTAAAAATGGCAACTGATTGGATTAGAATTGCAATTTTTTTTGCAATCGGCAACACTGGAACTTATAATATTACGTATTCAGACCACTTACAATTTTTATTTTCAAATTTTGGAGAATGGCCAAATTTTGTATGCAATTGAGAAAGAGTAAGTCTAGGTGGGGGAGGGGGTGAGATTTCCATCGTGTAATTTTTAGTACACGTACAACTTTCACGATATCTCTTTGTTCAAGTTTTGAAAAAATGTGTAAAGAACCATTCACCCTGTTTTTATACCGAACAAAAATTATCCATATTTACGGCAAACTGAGTATGCAATTTATTTAACACGTGACGATTTTTTTTTCAAACGTTGTAAAAGTTGTGTTGACTATTTTCAACAGCTGATTCGATGTTTTGAAAAAATTTTCTGATGATTTTGTCACAAAATTTCAATTTTACTTTCAATAAATTTTTATTTTGTAAACTTTTACGATATTTTGAACAAATTTTTACTATATTTCTACCCATTTAAACGTTATATTAATGACTTTTACCTCATTTAAAAACATTTTTAATGATTTTTTTGACTACGTTGCGGTTTCTATGGTCATCCCTTTGGGCACTTTTGCCAAATTGAAACAGTTATTATCAATCATCATTGGAGAGGATTTACTCGTATGGGCTTTTGCACATTAAAAAAGATGTATCCTTATACTTTTCCTTTCTACTGCCCCATTTTGAAACCATGTTGACATCAATGTGCTGAAACCCAGCACTGAGATTGTGAACTGACAACATTTGATATAGATTTTTTTTCCAAAACAAAATCTCGAAACATTTATCAAATTATTCGCTTTCTTGCATCCGCACCAGCGTAATAACCTTTGTAATAATTCAATCGGTACGCGATTGTGTTGTCGGATACATTATCGAATTCTACGTAATTCCCATACATCGTCGTGAGCCAATTACACAATGACAGACGCCGAAGCGAAGAGGAGAATGGTCATCGTACATTCTACGTATGTATGTTTTGGTATTGCACGAGGACGAGTTTATATACTTGACCATACATCAGATGGTGGGCAGGGGAGGTACGATGTAGTACAATATTAATACATATACGTACGTAGACAGAGACACGCAGGATACACGTACGCCGTTGCCCGGATTCGAACCCATTATTGAGAATTGATTGATGTTTAAACCTTCAGGTTATGCTGGGAGTTGGGTACTTAACATGTCACCGTTGCGCGGCCGCGTTCTGTTCATAAATCACCGAAGCTAAATTTCCCTTATGATTTATAGTTTATCGTGAGTGAGAGAGAGAAAGGAGCACGAGCATTGCAATCGCATACGAGACAGTTATTTTAACCTTAATGTCGTTTTTGAAAGGGTAAACTGAACCCGTAGTCTGGCTTATACTCGTGGACATTACAACCTATACCCGCAAGTAACGTATAAATAAACCAATAAGCAATATAAACACGCGAAAGGGTAGAAGCGTGCATGAGGGGGAGCAGGTCGCAAAATATTCTAAAAACTACCCTTCCATAGGTACTACGTATTAGGTAACTAAAGCTACGTAGTGCAGATATACAGGTGAATTTCGACGGAGGCCGCAAACCAACTGTTGCACGTCGTCGTCGTATAGTCGAACGACACGACACGCGTTTTAAATGCAAAATAACGTCGATAAAATATATGTACCGAGATGTCGATTTAGCTGGTTAAAAAGTTTGCTGGCTTTTTTTGCCCTCTACGTCGAGATTAATTACCCGAAAGAGGTAGTTCTTCTCGAGAACTTTTTTTTTACTCTTCATCGAGCCTAATTCGATTAAATTGTTGGTACCGACGATGCTGGGGGGAGGGGTTCGTGTAAAATAAACATTATAGAGGAATCATTAAAAATCACTTTACAACCAGTGTGTTTTTTCTCTTGCCTTTTTTTTTCTTTTTTTTTTTTTGCTACAAGTAAACTTTCTTCTAATTCGCATTCGTAATTATATTTCATCCGCTGTCAAAAAAGCGACACCCGTATGATAATTTAATGTTTCAAAATCACGCAAAAGAGCTTTAGTTCTTCAAGTTTTCGGAAAAAGTTTTTCATAATTAGATGAGCGAGAATGTTTAAAGAAGTTAGCGACTAAGTATGCGCTTTCGTAGCGCCCATTCCTCGCTCCCTCTCTCTCGCGGACCATTATTACTCGACTTTTCACTGTTTCAGTTTATTAAATAAACTTCTTTTTTACCCTTTTTTTTTTCGCACGTTTTTCGTTTTCTTCGTATTTTTTCGTCGCAGATAATTTTACATACTTTGAAATACATTTCTCGTATTTAAGTCTCCCCGCTGTCTCCTCTCCGGAGTCTCCCTCGTCGGTTCCTCTAGGACTCTATCGCGAAAGAAAAAACGCCGCTTTAAATACAAAGTGCCCCATTGGTTCATTCAATTACCGAGAACAAATTAATTTCTTTGAGTTGCGGCGACGGAATTCTAATGAAATATTTTTCACTTTTTCCCATTTTCAATTTTAGACGAGCGACGTTGATTGTTTGAACCAGGTTTTAATTTTATTTTTCAATAAAGTTAATAATTAGATTTTTCGAGTGCTCGGCGTGCCGCGCCGCGTCCGAGAGATTAGTCTCCGTAATCTTTTATAATATAGTGTTGATAATAAAACGAGGAAGATAGAGAGAGTGTTGTGGCTTGAATTACGAATGACAAGTATTCGCGATAAGTGATCCGATTATAGAATAGAATTTTACGAGTGGAACAAAAAATGAAGAAAAATCAATTAAGAGAAGTTTCCGCAGCAAAATAATTCCTTCGGATGGATTTCGTGGAATAAAGAAAGATTGAAAGAAAATGACTATAGAGGAGAATAAATCCTTATAGGAGCGGAGAGAAAATCAAAGCCCGAGCGTTTGTGGGAATAAACGAACGAAAAGTGTATTAAATTTGATTGAGAGAGTTGCCCGGGAAGTCGACGAATATCGCGGAATAAGGCCGAACGAGTCTAGAAATTGGTTTTCGGAAGATTTCATTTCGCTGGAAAATGAAAAGTGGTGTCTAGTTTTTCGAAATTCTCCAACTTGGGAGAAAATAAGATAGAAACATTTTTTTGCGTTATTGTTAAATTTTGGAAAAAATTCGGAAAATGTGGTGAAATTTGAAAAAATTCGAAATAGGGAAAAAATTATTGATTTACGAACGTCGAGTCACAAAAAATACAGTGAAAAAGGTCACGATACGATGCGAATTTCAATATTCACAATTAAATTAGTTATTAGTTTACGATTTGAAGAATGGGAATCGAATAAGAAGATTGGGAAAACAGGTAATAATATCGATTTTAGACTAAATTTCGAGAAAAAAGGCGGAAAGTAAAACGAAAATGAATTTCTGAAAGAGAAAGTAAAAAACTTCTCGATTATTCCATGTCCCTAAAATTAATTCGTGATAAATGAACAATTAATTTTATGAAATACGAATCATCACCGTACTTTGATGTAAAATTATGTAATTTTCAGGAATTGTGTTTATTCTTGAGTTCAGTTTTTCTCTAAAAAGTTCAACTTTCTTCTTGAAATCTTCATGGCTGATTCGAAATCTCTTTTTATGTTCTTTAAAATTCCATTTTGACATGAATATGTCTTATTGTGGAGAATTAGCATAAAAAATTGTATCACGAAAATCCATCACAAAATTCTGTCAGAAAAATTCGTTACGAAATTCAGTCCCAAATTTGAGTTACTCAGATGACTTTTTGGACTTGAAAAAAAATTTTAAATTGAATTTTGGACTTGAAATATGATTTTTGGAACTAAAAAAGTTCAAAAGTTCTGACTTCTTGGGCTCAGAAAATACCAAAGATTGTCGTAAGAAGATCTCTGAAATTCCATGCCCAAAAACTCAGAATTTCTGAACTTTTTTCTAAATTTCTTCACAAATTTGTGTTACCTAGATGATTTTTTGGGCTTGATAAAAATGAAAAATTATATTTTGGTCTTGAAAAAAATTCCAGAGATTCTAATTATTGTATTTGCATCTAGAATATGCATTTTTGAATTTTGAAATGTTCAAAGGTCGTGACTTTTTGGGCTTGGAAAATCTCAGAGATTTTTGTAAGAGAAACTCTGAAATTTTATCCCAGTCCAAAAACTCATTAGGGAGTTTCAATTGTATTTTGAAACCAAATGTCAATTTCAATATTTTTGTCAATTTTTAACATTTTTCAACTTTTTAATGACTTTTTTCGAAATCAAAAATTATATAATCAATTTTCAACACCTGTTACCAACCTTGATGTATGCTTCATTGAACTTGGATCTTATTACGAAAAATAAGGACTCCCCCCCCCTCAATCCCTTTCCCGGGGGTGAGGAAATCGAGTGAAATAGTAAATCTCAAGGGTGAAATGTGGTCAAATTAACATGAAGTGGTCCAGAATTGTGAAGATTAAGTAAAGCTCAACGAAATGAGTTACAAAAATCTTGAAAAGTCGACCAACGAAAATTCTTGATTACTTACCAACGAATTTAGAATATTACGATGAAGGCAAAACTCTCAGAAGATGGAAAAAGCCCCCCTTGGAAAACTGCGCGATAAATATATCACATTGAAAGAACGTTTCCGCGTATCTCATTTAAAAGTACAAGTTGGATTAATATGGCTGAAATAAAAACTCCCGTCTCTTTTGATATTAAAGTTTGAAAGCTGCTCGCTCGATAACAACACTTGAAGAAAAAAAAAAGAAAAGAGAAAAAATGGTGCGATCGGGTCTTTGATTGCAAATAGAGGCCATTATAATACGTATAAAAAGCGTTGATTTGTTACACGTTCGCATACGTACTCGAGCTTTCATTAATTAAAAAATTATCGTACATATGTGTGCAGCTATTTCACATGTAATTGTTCTTGGGATGCTGCGGTAGTCGGAGTTGATGAGAAAGGAAAGAAAAAAAATCACTATTCGAAGCGGAGCATAATTTAGTGTAACGAAAAGAGTACCTAGTTTGCTAATTGCGCAATTTCGCAGAGTACTCTTTCGAAGATGGTATGTTTTTAATACGATGCTCCGGGGTTTCCAAGGTCGTACAAAAGTGTTGGCTTTTATCGAAAATGTTAACAGAAAAGCTTAAGATTTAATTAAACATACGCTTTAAAATCGAGCATCGTTTGGTATACAGGATTAAACTCTATATGAACATGTTTCCCAACTATTAAGTGATTCGAAGTGCGTAGAATTCGCAAAGAATATCCTCTTTCGGTTCGGTTCGTTTCGTTAATGGTACACTTTGGGTTGGCGAATTCGGCGCAAAAACTCGAATCGGTTAGGGAACAGTTTACGAGTATGTGTGTGGGCATATGTTGGATATAGAAGACTCAGTTTGTGAGCTGGTGGAAGAGCCGACGTCGAGGTGCAGCTCAACGCATTAATGACTTATTGGAAGAACATATTATCGAACCATCGAAGCCATAATGACGTGGCTACTTTTTTTTTGTTTGCTCGCGAGGAACAGGCCCGGAAAAGCGGATCAATTATGAAATAATGTAACATTTTCGGTAAACGCGTATAGCCCTTTAAATATTCTCCACCGTCGCCGCCATAGCCGCCACATAGAACGAATATAATCAATCATTTTTGAGAACCCCTTACGTTATGATAGCTTGTCATGTTGAATCCCTCGTGTTTAACCAACATCAACCATCAGGTTACTCAATCCTTCAATTTTGCAAAGCACATAAATCATTTTGTAGCGCGCAAAATATCAACGCCTCCTTTTATATACGCGTAATGTGCCCTCAAAGTACATCTTCCAAACATGTCGAACGAATTGATAATAAACGAGTCGGATTTGCCAGCTACATGGTGGCGGCGCGGCGTACCCATACGTGTACAATTTCACACTCGAATCGTATCGCCGAAAATTCATCCGTCGTATTTGGTTAATTAAAGTCAAAAAGGTTGGAATTTAATTTTAATAATAGTATTTTACTGTGTCATTAATCTTGATAAAAACGTATACGCGTAATTTACCGTAATATGGTAAGACGTTCGCCGAGTCGCGTAGCGTCGTTTTCGTCGCGTCGACGAATGAGTCAAAAAAATACCGAAAAGAATCCGCGAAACGGAGTATATACGGGATAGGCTTCTTATGCTGGCAAAAATATTGAGAAAGTCCATTATTTTTATAATTTATCATCATTTTCTACCAGTACGACGTGATGCCGCGCGTCGCATCGAATAGATAAAGGAAAGCTCGTAGTGCTTTTGGAAATCGCTGACGTGAGCTTGGTGTGATTAATACGTTTGGTAATTGAAACTAATTTTAGATGTGTATTTGCAGGTAGACGTTCAACAAAGAAAGTAGGTGTAGTCGAGAGGTGAGAAATGAGGGTGATTAAAAACATGGTTTTGATTGATCTCGATCCGTATGTTACTTTGAAAAAAATATTTTCAAATTTCAATCTCCTAAATTTACTGAACATGCTTTGAACGTGAAAATTTGGTAAAATTGGTTTGAAAGTCATCTTTCTTGTTTTGAAACTTACCTACTGGACTTGAAAAGTTCATCAAATACATTGCAGGAGTGTCAAACTGATTTTCAAAGTTATCAACTGTAACAATTTTGGGATTTATCAGACTAACCCTACTTTTCGACTTCATAAACCAGTTCCGTAATTCCATCAAACTGGTTCAGATCGTATTTTGAATCAATAAAATGGCTTAGCATTGGCTGCATTCTCTTTAAATCTCGTCTAGTCCATCTTTAAACTGGTTGAAACAGTTTTCAAGCAAGTATAATTCTTTAGAACTAATCAAACCGGTTCCAGTAGATTGATAAACAAGTTTGCAATTCTTTACGCCGACATTGAACACTTCAAAATAGTTTTTGTGACCTTCAAACACATGAAACCGGTTTTTGTAACCTTCAACCCCACTAAACTGGTTTTTATCACCTTCAAACACATCAAACCAGTTTTTATAACCTTCAAACCAGTTTTGAACCAGTCGATCCGACTTTAAAACTTGTCAAACTGGTTTTATAAAGCCGCTGAATCAATTTTCAACCATTGATACATATTTTTTAAAATTTCTGTTTGGTTTTGAGAGCCCCTGAACATGTTTGAAAACCATCAAACCAGTTTCAAAATAATTTACAACTCATGAAAAATGCGTGGAGCATTTGGAACCTATAAAATTGATTTCAGGAACTTTTAATAATTCGATCAACTGGTTTGAGAGCATTTTTTCTACTTTCAAACTTATTGATTGAATTTCAACCCTCTTTTTCAACCCCACATACCACTTCTCAAAATACATTAAACTGGTTCATAACATTGAAAATCACATTTTGCACCAAAAACGTGGTTTTCTTATCATTTGTATCCTTTTTAAATCCCGTTTTAAACCAGTTGAACCCGGTTTTAAGGAATCTCTTTTTTTTTTAATCAGATAAACTGGTTTCTGAAGATCACATAACCGGTTTGCCATCATTTAATCTGACTACACAGTACCCATTATACTGGTTTTCATAACCTTCAAATACACTAAACCGGTTTTGATTACCTTCAAACGCATCAAACCAGTTTTGATAACCTTCAAATACACTAACCTAGTTTTCATAACCTTCGAACCAATTTTAAACCAGTCAGGTTGGTTTTTAACATCATTAAACTGGTTTTCGATAGTTTTTAATCCGGTTTTCAACAATTGTTATTTTTTTATTTTTCATTTTGGTTTTGAAATTCCCAAACAAATTTGAAACCCGTTGAACCGGTTTTAAAATTATTCCAACTCACACAACCGGTTTTGGTAAACTCGGAACCGGTTGAAAACCTGTAATGTTGCCTTTCAAAGTCTTTTGCATTGGTTTCACACTTGACAAATTACTTTCAAAATTTACCCAACTGGTTTCAAAAACCAATGAACCAAATTCATATAATCTAATCAGTTTTTGATTGAGTGATTTTTTCTGAAAATGAACATTTTTGATTAATTGGAGTTACATTAAATAATTCTTATTAAATGTGATCAGATAAATAGACTAAAATTCTCGCGGTTTGACTGATACCGAGCCAATTAAAAAATACAATTGGTTAATGGCACGAAGCTGCTAAAATAGCGAAGGTGAGAAAGCGAGATTTTGGGCGAGAGAAAGTACAATTCGCGGTATATTTGGCATGCTTAGTATAAATCTTAGCTGGAGTCGTTCCCGAAAATTATAATAGGATTGCGGTTAAAGGCTGATGCGCAAACAGCCAAGGTAACGCGTATCTCTACAATTAACTATGTGATAGAAAATACAAGTCGGGCTGTACTTGAACTCGAGTTGGTCGTATTTGACTGGCGTTATTGCGGCAGAAATCGAATTTGCATTTTATGAGCTCTCGAGGGCAGCTTGGAAACTGGCTAAATATAGTCAAGTTCGTGCATTACGGCGGCGGTGAGTCGAAAACCGCATTATAAGAACGGCTAACCGAGTTGCGCCCGGGTTTACTGGCGTGTATATTCAAGTTACCCTTCGTGCTTGTGTGCCCTTCGCTTCGTCTTCTTAAGCGTAGATATTTATCGAGTAAATATTTAAAATTATTGGCAAATAGCTTTAGGAGATAGTTGGCTCATTGTATTTGTATTACATATCAAATAATATGTTACAGGGAGAAATTACCAGATGATGTAACCAATTCGAAATACAGATATTTGGAAGATATACACGAATTGATACGCGACTTGGAAGGTAATTTAAATTCAAATACTTATGTTTTTTTAACCTTTGACGAAAAAAATTCAAAGCAATACCTTTTTCGCTCGGGGCAGCTGTTTTGCGACGCGAACGTCGAATTCGTTTTGAACTTATCTAACCCCGAGGGTTATTGCGGTTGATAAAAAAACAACCGCGATGGTAATACGAAAAATGTGTTTTGAAAAATTACCAGCGTTGAAAATTAGCATGAGGTGAGCGAGTTCACCCACGTATAAAAGGTGAATTTCGCCCGAAATCAATGCGAAAAGTAACATTTGTTTCACCTTATTCTTTCCATATACGACCATATGTAGTCGGCGGTGTTTTAAAATATATGTGTGGAAGCTCGGTGACTACGAAATTGAAAATTCGCTAGCGATTTAAAATCGTTTGTGTTTTTTCTTCGGCAAGTTCACATTTATTGAGTAGTTGTCGAATTGTGAAGTTTTTTATGATCGGGATAAGTAGTTTGGAACAGTGCCTGTTTTCAGTCAGATTCAGCTTCACTTTTGCCAAAAATGGAAATTTTTAACATCCGTCTATCCGTCTGCCCATCTGTCTGTCCGTCTGTCCGTCCGTAATGCTGACATTTCCTGTAACTTTTTGCCATTTTGTCAGACTTTATGTTAATCACATTATCAAAAAAGCTTAGAATGACTTTTAGACATTTTCGTGATTTTTAGACATTTTGTCAGACTTCATGAAACATAAAAATTTTGAATATCCAACGCTAATGTTTTTCAGGTGACTTTTAGATTTTTGTCAGAAAATCCAAGACGTGTCTGTCTATCCGCAAAGCTGACATTTTCAACTTTTAGACATTTTGTCAAACTTTTTGAAATAATATTTTCTTTAATGAAATTTTTTAAAAAGCTTAAAATGATCAAAAATATGATTTTTGCCTTGAAATGAAAATTTTTACTAAAATATTCACAAGTTGCACAAAGGCCAAAAACAACGATTTAAAGCAAAAATGGCAATAATTTTTACGTTGAAATGACAGTTTCGACCCAAAAAATTACAATTTTGACAAAAAATGACAGTTTGTACCAAAGAG
>FIZU01001222.1:0-14665 GCA_900064475.1 Pseudococcus longispinus
CGCATGCGCGAGTTTGATGTTTCAGGAGATGGTGTGGGTATGAGAAAGCAGAGGGACGAAAGCGAGAGGAATGCAGGTGGAAAGGCGGGTTATTTCGCGCATGCGCACATGCGTTCCCGAAAAACTCTGTCAGAATTCTGTTCCACAAGATTTCAAGTATTCTAGGAGCGGTCTATATAAAAAGTATATGGTCGATGAAAAATCCCTGTTTTGGCGTTTCTCCAAAAAATTGAAATCTGGTGACACAATTGAATTCGCACGGGAATTCCAGTATTTTGAGTACCCACATGAATTTGTCTGAAATAACATGATAATTTTGGTTTGCATACTTGAACGTTACAAGAACGTTACGATAAAGTTACAGGGAAGTTAAAATAACGTTACGGAAACGTCGCCATAATGTTATTTAATTGTTGAAATAAGGTTAAAGAAACGTTCGAATAACGCTTTGAAAAAGTTCGAATAACGTTACGGAAACGTTTGAATAACGTTACGGAAACGTTTGATAAACGTTACGGAAACGTTTGAATAACGTTACGGAAACATTTGAATAACGTTACGGAAACGTTTGAATAACGTTACGGAGACGTTTGAATAACGTTACGGAAACCGTTATAGAAACGTTCAAATAACGTTATAGAAACGTTCAAATAACGTTATAGAAACGTTTGAATAATGTTATAGAAACGTTCAAATAACTTTACGTAAACGTTGAAATAGCGTTACGAAAACGTTCAAATAACGTTACGAAAACGTTTTAATAACGTTATAGAAACATTTCAAAAACGTAATAGAAACGTTTCAAAAACGTTACGGAAACGCTTCAATAACGTTATGGAAACATTTCAAAAACGTTACGGAAACGTTTCAATAACGTTATGGAAACGTTTCAATAACGTTACGGAAACGATTGAATAACGTTACAGAAACGTTTGGATAACGTTACGGAAACGTTTGAATAACGTTACGGAAACGTTTGAATAACGTTACGAAAACTTTTGAATAACGTTACGGAAACATTTCAATGACGTTATAGAAACGTTCGAATAACGGTGTAGAAACGTTTGAATAACGTTATAGAAACATTCAAATAACGTTATAGAAACATTCAAATAACGTTATGGAAACGTTCAAATAACGTAATAGAAACGTTTGAATAATGTTATAGAAACGTTCAAATAACGTTACGTAAACGTTCAAATAGCGTTACGAAAACGTTTCATTAACGTTATAGAAACGTTTCAAAAACGTTATAGAAACGTTTCAAAAACGTTATAGAAACGTTTCAAAAACGTTATAGAAACGTTTCAAAAACGTTATAGAAACGTTTCAAAAACGTTATAGAAACGTTTCAATAACGTTACGGAAACGATTGAATAACGTTAGGGAAACGTTTGAATAACGTTACGAAAACATTTCAATGACGTTATAGAAACGTTCGAATAACTGTGTAGAAACGTTTGAATAACGTTATAGAGACGTTCAAATAACGTTATAGAAACATTCAAATAACGTTATGGAAACGTTCAAATAAGGTTATAGAAACGTTTCAAAAACGTTAGGCACACGCTATCGATGATTCTTTTCAGTTTTTGACATCAACGTTCGGTTGTGGTTTTGTTACAGTAGATAATGTTGGTTTCAGTTACAAATTGTTATGATTATGTTGGTTGTTATGTTTTCTGTTATTGTTATGTTGTGTTGTAATTGCATTATTATTACGTTATTTACGTTAGTTTAGTTTTTAAGGATATTTTAGATGTGCTACTATTGAGAAAAAAAACCCAACATACCACGGTCATAATTTTGATGAACGATACAGGCATTAAAATTGATTTTCACATCGAATAGAATAATATCAACGAGACGTGCCTACTTAAAATAGCTTAAGAAACTTGTAAAAAGAATGAAGAAATTGGCACCATGTGGGGTGGGAAGTATCGCCCTGAAGTCAATGGAATGTAAATTTGATCTTCCAATTTTTTACCAAAACGAATTTGCCAATGCCAAAGCGTAAGCGACGTATTTTTTTTGTCTACCCGAGTATAGCTGTACACGTACAATAGGCTTTTTATACGGTATGGAGCGATTTCGAGCAATTTCATTTCGTCTTTGTCTGTGATTTCGAGTCCGCCTTTAGAGATTACGAAATATTAAAATACTCGATGCATAAAGCGTAAAATTTAATTTACAAATAAATACGTTTAAAAGTTTGTCGGTAGGTTTAAATAAAATAAATGGCACAAAAATGCCGAAAATGTTTTAGTCGGGCGACGAACTCGTCACGATTGCCAAACTTTTTCAAATTTTTTTTGCCTACCTAACCACTTTGTCATATTTTACAGATCGGTTTCAGCTCTTTTTCGTATTTTTTTTTCAAGATGTATTAGCTTTTTGCAGCATCGATTCTGCGATGAGAAATTTGAAATTTCACCTAGACCATGTTTCGCCCATCCGTCGATATCGGTTTGGTACTTTAATTTTATATTTTCTGGTAATTTATCTTTCTTTTGGACAGTTTGAATATTAAAGCGAACCCCTATTGGCGAAATGAAATTTATATTTTTCAAACGATAACCGGCGCGTATTAGAAACTGATACCGGAGATGGAATTAATATTTCATTAAATATCGATTTCTCGTTGTACCATTTTATTATGCTGCTGTCGATGTCGCGTCGTTTACCCCTTTCTCGTTATGTTTTTGTTCGTTTACGTAATTAAAAAATTTCCACGACGTTAATTTCGCGTCGTCGTGCTATCTTTATACACTTTTGCGAAGATGGTCTCGATGTTAATAACAATACCGTCGTCGTGAAAAGTTTTTAATTTCATTCGCGTTAATTCAGATCGGGTTGGGAGATCGGCCGGGAAGAGGGGGGTTAATTTTTTTCGTCGATTCGAAAACGTTACGAGTGTGTTTTATTTAGGGATTAAAAATTACTCGAGGTAATTTCTGAGATTAATTTTTGGTTAGGGGTTTTCATTTGTATGACGTGTTTAACGTTAAATATCTCTTTATAGTTTATAAAGCTTGAAATTTGGGGTATTTCGAAATGAAATTGCATTTACGTCGCTTTCTCGTGCGTGTAATTATTTCATCTCTGCGTATGTACCTACCCAAAAAGATCCTTTTTTACTCGGATTTTTCCCCTTGTAATATTAAATTTCATCTTATTTAGCCCGCAGTATTCGTATTTACTTATATTTATACGCAACCTAAGACATACAAAGCAGAGATTTGTAAATAGAGCTTGAAATCACGAAGCCACGTACACACCGCGAGCGTGAAGAAACTCGAAACAGCGACGAAAATTTAATTAACTAACCGAAACCGTAGGTTAGATATAGACTTTATCGATGATATTCTCGAAGCGAGAATTATAATATCGTATTTCATCTCATCGCCGAATGGTAATCTCCTCCGGGGGTACGAAAAAAACCACCGTTCAGCCCTCGCTGTCGCTCGGTACCGAATTGGAGTACGAATTGTCTCGGAAAATTTAAATTTATTCAGACTTGCCAATCGAAAGAAAAACACTTTGTTAGCATATTTCATCGGCTAAAGGCGGTAAATTTAAATTCGAATCTTAAATCGGTTTGGCAACGTTGCAATCGTATAAAAATAATGAATTATCAATCAGCCGCATCGTCGGATTATCGGATAAGAGCTTTTTTACTCCGTTTATTGAAAAATTAACTTGAAGGGTTTGAAATTGGTTCTGTTTCGTTTGTGTGGCTTTCTTCCTTCCTTATTTTCCATTAATTCGATACCATTTCTTTGGTACTTATATTGGTATTTAACCATTCGATCCTTTACGTAGGGGTGCAGGGGAAAGCAACCGACTTTTTCTTTGTAAATAAACTTCTCTCGGTCGAAATATTTTCTGTACATAATTTACATAGATGGTCTAGACGTTACAGTTGTATTTATTCCGTTGAAAAGTATATATCTACGTATTAATTCGTGTACAATCTGCAAAAGTAACAGATGAAAAATCCTCCGGTATAAATTTTTATATCGGTAACGTTGTGATTTATTTTATACTTTTGTATAATACATACGCTTTCGACCAATACGAGGTGATAATATGAAAAAAGTCTTAAATTCTTCTAACCAACCGATCATTTGTCCATTTTTTTTTAATCCTACGAGTTTGTATGGTATTGCGCTTTGTACTTGTTATTCGTAGACACCAATTTATTCTAAAACGGAACTCAACAGATGATAAAAGTGGATATGGGTATTTTGAATAATAATACGAAAAATAATAAAGAAAAATATATTTGGTAATCTGAATTCACCCCCTTCCGTCCAAACTTGAATGAGATACCTACCTACCAACATCAAAACAGACAAAGTACAAATGACGATAAAAAATAAATTAAGTAACGTATTAAAAGGTAACCAATCTCACTTATCTCGATAAAAAAATTATCATTCGCAAAGTAAAAAAGAATGCTAACGAAAATGAACTTGAAAAATCTCTACTATCATATCTTGAAAACATTTTACAAATCCTCGAAAACTTTCACACCGAATTTCCATTGTCAAATAAATTTTTCATTTTATAAGTTTTCTACGTTCTTTTATATGTAGTTAGCAAATTGAAGAGAAAAAAACAAACGTTTTATATGCACATATAAATAATAAGTTATTTTTATAACGTAATTGATAAGCCGATAATGGTAAAAATTTGATGCTATGTAATTTATAAAAATCAATAAACCGTAATGAAGAATTTTTTAGAATTTGTACACGTACAGTCAATTACAATTATGTTTCAAGAGCGAATAAATTTATTTCTCTGGTACGATTTGATTCGAGGCTGGTAAGCCTTTACAGCGTTTTTCGAAATCCTTCAAAGAGTCGTCGAAGAGCTTAGTAGTTATGCCTTTCGGAACTAAGACGCAGAAAACTCCGAGAGTTCGTATGTCCCGTATGTTTCTCTCTTCGTCGTCGAAGAATAACATTCGAGAGTAGTCGATTCCGGATTCTTTATGCATTCTGTAATCATAACAAATGTGTCGAATTAGATGTGTAATAAAGGTTTCAGCTGATATCGAGAATACTGTACCGGATATTGGAATTGTTGGACTTTGCCTCTATGTTCAGAATTATACTATCACTTACGTTTGAAAATGAGGAATTTTCCATCCGGTGAATATCTGGGTATAATTTATGTACTTAGTCCAGCCTAGCAATTCGAGTAACTGCTTAGCTGCATCCGGTGCGTGCGTACGAGAAGCTACGCCAATCTTGATGCCTTGATCGTGGACTCTCTTTAAGATTGCTTCAGAATCATCGTAAGGTTTTATAAGACCGCCATGAGAGTCGACGATTTTAGAGCCTCTGTGGATAAAACCTCGGATTAGATACGATTAGTAGTTCGGATACCACATAGTGAAATAATACTTACTTTTTGGTGAATGGTGGGTGAATATGAGTGTCAGCGTAGAAAGGCCACAAAGTGTAATCTAAACCGAAATAAAAGCATAAGGTACAAAAGAATTCATCCTTCGTCTGATACAAACTCGTATTGAAAATTTATATTTCTGACTTACCTAGATCGAAAACGATCAATAAAGGTAGACAAGCCGATTTCGCCATAGTATTGAAAAATTAATCCATCATGCTATTAATCACGAAAAAATTTAATCACAACCAATTAATACGTAAAATTTTATCCTTTCCGATGTCTGTTTGTTTACTATTTGATTAATTTGGAGATTTGCAGTAATTTGATCATTTTTAAAAAATTAAAAAAACGAAAACGGTCACCTTATCAGTTTTTAATATTTCGATGATAAGAAATGTTTCGGATTTTATTCGCGTAGATCGCGCTGCTGAAATTATAACGAATTTTTACAAGTTTTTGAAATACGCATCCGGGTTATTTTCGGTTGGTGTCATTCGTTCGAAAGTTGCAGTAAACAAAAGCAAATTGAATAATGAAATTTGAGTTTTGTGTGCAATAATATTTTGAAATTTCTTTTGTAATTAATCGTTTAAATTGAGTGTTTTACTCATTTATTTGCGGTCTAGACTATAAGTAATTGTTTTCATGTTTCATATGTATACATATTTCATTACCTTCTGTTAATTAGAGCATTCCAAATGCAAACGCTGTGATTGTCGAGTTATCAGTTAGCATAGGTGGTTAGTAAGTATGTCTAACTGATGTTACACTTTTTAAAACTCATTTTATCCATATTTCGCTTTATTTTATCATATTCTGTAGTAAATTATCGAATATTCAGACGTGGATTTGGTCGGAATTCGATATTGGTAAAAAAAATTCACAGTTTTTTGTATCAATATCGCAACTGGTTTACTTATTGTATTGGACCACCAGTGATCAGTGAAAATTAGTGATAAAGGAAAATCAATTCGTCGATCATTTTTGTAGCCGATTAATTATATATTTTTTCTCATTATTTATAGATATCCTGTTCCTTAATTTACCTCAAGATGTACGGAAGAAGCAAGCATTCTCCTAAAAAACACCACAATTCGAATAAATTTAAGGAGGCAAGTGGTTCGAGCTCATCATCTAAACAAAAAGATCTCAAAAGTGTCGTCGAACCGCCACCGAGCGAAGATAAAGAAATACCATTACCTGTGTTGAAAATGGTCGATGTTGATAAACATCTGCAGTGTTATTCTACAAGTATATTCTTTTACCCTTTGGTTAACATTATTCTGGATGATTATTTTTTTAAATTTTGATATTATTTATATAGTTTTGCAACGTTCTCCGGATGATGGAGTTGGTATGGAAGACTTGGATAAATTGCAAATGGAACTCGAAATGTTATTATCAAACGTAGTCTTACGCCAGAGAACATTGCATTCTGAAATAGCTCTCATTACATCGGCTGAAGAAAATAAACCCAAAAAAACTGCCAGCTTATCTTTAGCTAAAAACGTCTGCTATATTGTAAGTTCCTTCAAGGTTAAAATTACCATCAAATTTTTGAAATTTTATTATTAAATTGGAAATATGTAAAAAACAGAAACGATATAAAAAACACGAAGACAAATCAGAACCGACTGAAATTTATAATAACGACAATAACGAAGACAAATCTGAACTTAGTAATGGTAATAGAGAAGAAGAAGGTGATGATTCATTGGACGATTTAAAAGTAAGTGTATTTCTGGGACAGATTTATCTCCTAAAAATAATTCTAATCAAATTGTGATATTTTTTTAGGAATTATCTGCTCGTCATCCGCCCAAGAGAAGTATACCTTTGATGCCTCCTTCCATGGTACCCGTATCGAGAAACGATGTAACTAATAAATTTTGGTCCATGGTTGAGCCATATTGTTCTGAAATTAAGTTGGAAGATATCAAAGTAAACATAGGTTTTTTTGAATCGCCCTAAAAGTCGATATTGTTCTAATCGATGTTCTACTTTTTTTATTCAGTTTTTAGAAGATTTATTGAAATCGTATGAACTCTACGAGAAAGACGAATTCAAAGAGATTCCACCTTTGGGTACCCATTATTCGTTGAAATGGGCGAAAAAAGACTCTAAAGAAGAATCAACTCCCATCAGTAAAAGTGAAAATGATATCGACGAATCCAGCGATACCAAAGAACTAGAATCCATCACGTAATTGTTTCATTGCATTTTAAATCCGTTGTCGATTCGTTCGATTTTCAAGTCTTTCGACTTTGTTCTGAATTTTTTCAATAAATTGCTCGTGATATTGAGCAAAATTGGTGGTTTGAAGATCGAAATCTTGCCAAATCGATATAAACTTATCTAATTGCCAAATATATCTTTTGGAATGACATTTTTTCTCGATATTTTTGCAGTATACCTAAAGTATGCGTTCCCGGTCCAATGGTTCAACGATTAGTCTCTGCCTTAGTTGAAGAAAACCCTTCGCCTTCAGGATCAGTCAAAAGAAGTAAATATCTTGAATATTTTTAACCTCGATAAATCAAAGAAATTAATTTAATTTGTAAATCCAGGTCGATTGGATTACGAAACCGATGAAAATGCCGGCCAAACTGCCCTCAAGAAGCCAAAAGATTTCTTATCTGGGTTTATCTTATCGAGTAAGTCCTTTTACACAAATCTGAACTTTGAAAAGCTTGTAATATTAAACTAATCAACTCGATTATTTGTTTAGATGGCGAATACTCGGAACTCGAACAAAACTACAGAATGTTACCATTTTTCCATAATTCTCAATGTTTCGAGAAAAAAGTTCGCAAAGAATTGGAAGCCATTGGATTCCTCGATCCAATCAATGAAAACAATCAAGTAAGCGAGATATTTTTCATATTCTCGAATTGCGAATGGTACCTAATTTGATATTATTCCAGGACGATTCCGACGAGGTACTGAATGAATTGAAACGCTGCCAAGATGAATTACAATCAGTCTCGTCGAAAAATAAAGCCTTTTTAACGAATTTGCTGCAAACCACTAAGACTGAATATAAACGTCAACAGATTAAAGCTCAGATAACAAATCTGAACAGCGAAGTGCGTATTTTAATCCGACCTTTGTCCTAGTTCTTTCATAATCGATCGAAATAATTTCCCAATCGTGACTTTCAGATCGCCGATATAAACATGAGAAACGTAGCTTTGAAATTGAAGAAGAAACATTTATGTAAAAAAGAAGCCGACGAAGCTTGGAAATTGCTCAAAGAACGAGAAGCTTTAATAAATAAATTGGAAGAGATTTCGTGATATTGTCATCTCGAAACATTTTCGTGTAAAAATAATGAAAAAATGGCGGGAAACAATACGAGTAAATTATTGTATAATGTAATTCAGCACAGTGGTAGTGGCTATTGATACAGTTCGGGTAATCTATTATAAATTTTTTTTTGAAAATTTTTTTTTTCAACGACTGATTTTTTTTCTATCACGTTTGCCCCGGTATTTCGCTAATGTTGTGAACATATAAAATGAGAACTTCAAACCTGCTCAGTATACCAATTTATTATATTTTTGTCTCTTGTATAATAATAATTTATTTTAAAAATTGTGTTATATTCGTGTAAGTCAACGATTAGTCCAAAGCGTGGCGAACCGAAGATATGGTACTGGTTGGATATGTTTTATATTATGTGATATTTGCTATTTTTGTCCTAATAAATATTTTTGTGTTCTGAGTAATCGTTTGATATATGCTAAAAGCAACCATATCCTCCATGCAATGTACATCCCAGCGTTTTCTCGATTTTTTTAAGTTTTGAATTAAGAGCATCCAAAAATTTGAGAAATCCACCGAATTGTAGTTTCGATTGAAACTTGTTTTGGGAAAAGGCGTTATCTAAATTGAAAAAAAAACCAGTGTAATAAACGAAGAACTGAAATTAAGTAAGACTATTGTGAAAGCATTGGCCATACCAAAAATTTCAACCATTTCGTAAGAGCCAGTTTTATTCTGTGTTACGAATGAACTACGCCAGGGGTCTTCAGAATAGTACATGAATATGGTTTGGTTAACGTCGATTCCTAATCCACCGTACTTTTTATTTATGCTGGAAGCCTTTTTTTCAATGTATGCCAGATCGAATCTGAAAAATAATTGTGTTTTTTAGTCAAGACGACATACCAAAACCCAGCACTGATTCGTTGAAGGAAATATTCACTCCGGTCCGAATACTCCTTGGCATCGTTTCGCAAAGAAGGTCGCTGGAAAATCTCCAAAAATTTTGGATGTGTTTTTGGAGCTAGGGAAGAACCCAAATTCATTGCAAATCTGATAACTCCATTGTCTACCTGGAATACAAGATATTGCTCTGTCGAATATAATTCGAAGTCGCTGAATACGAATTTCGTGTTCATTTTGAGCTTTTGCCACTCAAATGCAGACACACGCAGAAAAACTTACTAATTTTAGCGTCATCGTCGAAATTCGTGTCTTTCAATTTCTCTATCATGTAGTCATATCGGTAATGGAAACATTTCCGTTCAGGGTCCAGACGACCTCTTGAATTCATGTTATTCACAACAGCATACAATTCGAGCTGTAAAAATTACGCGAGCAAAGAGAATAACAGATGAGATCCATTAACCCTTCATTTGTGGTATGGAATTCGGAGAAGGGGTTGGTATCAGCGTGTAACCTAGATCGTAGAAAATATCCTACGCCTGGTCTCACATTCCTCATCTGCTAATGGTAGGCATTCATCAATACACAAAAGTATCTAGAATTGCGTTTTCAACAAATTTACCAAAAATCATAATTTCAAATACGTTGGGTGGTTGTAAAAAAAATATTTAAAAAAATTTGTGGCATACATTTTTTGCCTATCTTCATTTTTTAAGGTGCTACAGCAATTCTCAAGTATATTGCTCCTTCAAAAATGAAGATAGGCAAAAAGTGTATACTACAAATTTGTTGGCAAAAAAATTTCAAACCACCCTAGATACTTGAAATTATGATTCTGGTAATTTTTTTGAAAATGTGAAGCGATATACTTTCATGTGTTGATGGTTGCCTACCATCAACAGAAAATTTACCGAAAATCATAATTTCAAGTACTTAGGGTGGTTGGAAAAAAATTAAGTGAGAAAATTTGTGGTACACAATTTTTGCCTATCTTCATTTTTGAAGGGGTTATGTAACTAGGAATTGCTGCAGCCCCTTAAAAAATGAGGATAGGCAAAAAATGTATAACACAAATTTTCTCACGAATTTTTTTTCCAGCCACCCTAGGTACTTCAAATTATGATTCTCGGTAAATTTTCTGTTGATGGTAGGCAACCATCAACACATGAAAGTATATTGATTCACTTTTCCAAAAAATTTAACAAAAATCATTATTTCAAGTACCTAGGGTAGTAGGAAAAAAAATTTGTGAAAAAATGATCAGTTTATATTTTTTGCCTATCTTCATTTTTGAAGGGACTAAAGCAATTCCTAAGCATATGGCCCCTACAAAAATGAAAATAGGCAAAAAGTGTATAACACAAATTTTTTACATAATTTTTTTCTATCACCTTGAGTACTTGAAATTATGATTTTTGGTAAATTTTTTGAAAATACAATTCAACATACTTTCGTGTGTTGATGGTTGCCTACCATCAATAAATGGGACATGTGAAACTGCATATAGGGCCTAGGGGACTCTCAGCAGGCTAGGCTACACGTTGATCTTGGTGCCAACCAATTCTTTAAATTCCATTTAAAAAATTCTGTTATCAATACTATTATATAATAATGAAAAAACAGTACGAGCATATTTCAAGTGAGAAAAGTCAACTTACTGGAGAAACACTAGAATTTAACATAACATCGCATAATATCTGAATTGAAACATTTTTTCTGGGCCTTTTACTCATTCCAGTGAAATCTACAGCGAATGCGAAATTTTTCGCCAGTTCAGCAAAAAGATTTGATACGTCATCAGGATTCTCGGCCACATCGTCGCATAATCTGCGAATGTAAATAATAAAATACAAATTTGAATGATAAGAGGTGGATTAGTACCTATATAGGTATATTTTCTTACTGGAACATTTTCGAGATATTTCGTCGGGTTTCTACATTTTCAATGTTTTGTTTCAACTTTTCAATGGCTAATGCAACTCTTTCAGAACATGCAGGATTGTATAAATTCAACGAATTCACGACGTTTTGATAATATTCTTCAACAATGATTGAATTTTATTCATTATAATTGTCTTAATTTTCAAATAAGTAAGTATTTTTGATATCTTAGGTAGGTACCTGCAAAATCCACCTGAGTCAAGAGTGGTGCATTAATTGCAACCGCGCTGATGATCAAATGTGGATATTTGTAACGAGCCCACGTAGCCAAAGTACCACCATATGAAAGTCCAAGTACAACCCATTTTATTCCATTATTAACCGGAACCTCGTTCTGTTTTGGGATTTTTTCGATAAAATTTGCAATATCCGCCAAAGCTTGCTCAACGCTCAGGTAACTCAAACTCGTCAAGCTCGTATCGCTGAACAGGAAGAGGAAATTATTCACCAAATGGTTTATAATTACGATACTTAAATATCAAATCAATTATTTATTACTTTTTAGGTTTGCTTTTTCCATAGAAACGATGTTCTAAATAGTAACGTTTGGCATGAAGATTCTCAGCCAAAGGATTTAAAAATTTTATATCGATTATATCCATCTCGGAAACTGTATGTGGATCGTGGATGAATAACAAAGCTGCATCGTCAGATTCGATGTTCGATTGATTGTACCAGTAACGCTATAATATAAAAGCTAATTGATATTACCTAATGTATTTTTTTAACCTCAATTTTATCCCTAAGTAGTGGACGAATTTTGAAAAAATTCAAAAAATTTACAAATTTGATTTTTCATTTGCTTCAGAAAAATACTTACGTTGAAAATGTGAAAATATGTATTTTTTTTGCTGAAACTGCAATTTTCCGAAATTTCGTTTTAATTTTTCTCTTTAAAAAAATCATCATAAATTAGAGAAAAAGTTATTTTCTTATCTGTTTTCTCCAATGGTCCTAAATTGGTGAATTTCAAATTTTTGCGCATGCTGACTGACTAATTTTTCATTTTTTAATAGAGAATGTTAATAATTTTCATCTTATTTTGGACTCGGTATGAAATACATAATTTTCACAATTTTTTGTCCTCCGAATCACCTAATGGAGCCAACGTCCCTTTTTTAAAAACAATTTTTAAAATTGTAAATTTTCTTGTTGCAACTCTTCAAAGACGTTTTTTAAAGAGAAATATTAGTTCCTATTTAATTATCTTAAATTTTCAACAAAAAAATATTAAAAACCCAAAATTTTTAACGATTTTTCTATTTTTTTCGTTATTCTTTTTGAATGGAAAATAATTATGTGAAAAAGTATTTAGTTACAGAGCTACTTCCCTCCTTGAGAAAAAAGTCTAAATTTTAGACATTAAAAGCTTTAAAATAAAAATGATTTCTTTTTAAAATTTGGGTCTTCGAATATCACCTTTGAACTTTTCCAAGTCCAAAATGCAAAAAGTCAATTTTTAAAAAAAATTACCATCTTTGAAATTTTTTCCTAGTTTGAAAAGTTGTTTTTTTCAAAAAGGTGGAAATCCTGAAATGTTTTCAAGTCCAAAAAGTCAATTTTTTTCAAAGTTACAATCTTCGAAATTTTTTCCAAATCCAAGAATTAAACTTTATTCAAAAAATTAGAATCTCTGAAATTTTTTTTCCAAGTCCAAAAAGCCATCTGGGTAACACAAATTCATGACGATTTATCATGACGGCCAAATTTAAAGGGATGACCCCCTCCCCCAGTGAATATCTACTCAAGTATTTAAATAGAAAAAAATTCAAATTCAAAAACCAAAAAATCACAATTTTTTCTCAATATCTACCTTAAGCTGTTGTCGAAGCAGTTCGTCTAGATATCAAGTTGAGGAATTAATTATCATTTCGTTCTAATGGGAAAATTGATGAAAAAATTATTAAAAACTTTGAAATTAGAACCCATGATTCGAGACACCAAAAAACCAGACAATAGTAATATTAATAAACCAAAAGACAATAAATTTATACCTGCAACCATGTATCTTGATTATTTGAATCAAAATGATCCAACTTCTGTCGAAAAAAACATTCATTTGATTTAAAATCACAACCTGCCTCGTCCAAATTCAATTTAAATTTTTCATCAAAATTATGAGCCGAGCAAAACGCGAAATTAAAAACAAACCATAATCCAATTATACTTTCCATTTTTCTAAACACTTTCGATCAGTGGGAGGTGAGATAAACAGCACAATAAAATCAAATAAGTTGAGTGACAAAAATGAGTTTATATATCGAAATAAATTTCACAAACGATAATTTAATTTAAGTTCGTCATTACACAAGGAAATTTGCGATAAGCAATCGTGGATATTTTGATATAGTTACCCGGAAGTGCAATTTTTTTTCAATTCTTGATTCAAAAAGCGTGATGAATTTTCCATAAAGTTCAAATTGATCATAATTATATGTATAGATTGTTCGATAGGTACCTATTTGTAATCAGTGTAATTAATTATTCACTTAAAAACTCCAAATAAGGTCAACAAGCCATCGTTAAATCAAAAATGTCTTTTGCAAGACAATTTAAATGGATTTAATTTAATAATTACTTACTCACTGATAACGTCGATCGTGAGATAAGAATGTAAATGGATAGAGATTTCGAATAATTAGTGGTGATGACTCAGTCCTTGCACATTGCCTAGGATGACTAAGTTTATTTCTCTATCTTTTCACACAACATCATTTGGAAGTGTCACTCAGTGATACAATTTTCAAATTTAATGCTTTAATTAAAAAACAAAAATTATTACAGATCTTTAAAAACGAAGTTTAATTTCTGAAGATTAGCCCCATGTTAGCCCTATTAAGCGAATTATTTTTTCAATCACGTTTTCAATACTTTTAATATTTTTTGGTGGGATTTTTTCAATTGTCGAGAGTTTCAGTAGGTAGGTACCTATAAAACAAAAAAATTCTATAGAGATAATGAATAGTATTTTGGAAACTGAACAACGAGCGTAGCCGGGTTTATAGGGGTGATTTGCCCCTGAGCGCCGAATTTCGAATTATCCCATGGAGGTTGGTCCTTGTGGTCTAAAACCTCCGTGAAAAAATTTTTAGCTCGATATCTCAACCCTAACCCCTTCTGGGGGGTTAAATGTGGA
>FIZU01001229.1:0-13836 GCA_900064475.1 Pseudococcus longispinus
TTTTTACCTTAAAATGACAATTTTGACAAAAAATTACAGTTTGGACTAGAAAATAAAAATTGACAAAAAACGATGATTTTGACCAAAAAAATGACAATTTTGACAAAAAATAGGCAATTTTGACCAAAAACTGAGAATTTTAATCAAATAAAGCGGCCCAGTCGCCTAGTTACTTATAAAGGTGTTTACCAAATTGTAAAAATGAATAGTGCTTTTTTCTTTTTTTTTCGTGCTCCTTCTTTTCCTCTTCAATTACCCATTATGTGTAACTTTCGGCCCTTTGAAGTAATTTTTAGCAAGTTTTTTCGAACAAAAATCCATTAATATTTCATCAAAATAAATAAACTCAAGTATTGAGTCTGAATGAAGCCAGGACGAAAATCTTTGCCAAAAAAAAAACGGCATCCAAAAACTGAAATTTCAAAAGTTTCCTCAACACTTCAGTCATCAAAGGGGGTCTAGATCACTCGAACTCCCCTTAAATACACTATTGTTCCGATTTTCCAAAAAGTTGACGATTTTCATCATTTTTTTTTTATACCTATGCTAATTATTACAATCAAAAATATTAATTTCGTAATTTTTTCCACTGACACTATTTTCTGTTACTTCTGCTTACATTCGTCAGATCGAAATAGCCATTTTTTTCATTTCCCCATTTTGTATAGGTACCTAATTGAATGTCCTGTGTATTGGATTAAAATGTTCGCAACCGGTTGCAGAGCAAATTCAAAAGCAAGACCTTGACTCTATACCTAACTTTATCGATGACGAAGGTTTCTTCATAACGGATGAAATATTAATAGCTCGCTATACAAATGCTAATTACTACAAGGTCCACTTGACAACTGGGTTTTCGATGTGGTATAACTACGAATAGCACAAAATTACACCGTTTCTCTATCAATACACCGTATGATGAGTATATTGAAATACTCAAAGGTTACATATACAGCACATGTGCTCGTACACAGTACAGGATTCTTGTTGCGCAGCTACAGATGAATTCAGAATCGGATACTGGACCGGTGCATGCGGTGTTTCAATTGTAAAGCGACACACTGGTCGACCTATAACGACGCGACGACCATATTGCAGCTACGTGTATAACGTTATTCATATGTGTGTAGTGTGTACTGAGTATACCGAGTACGTAGTTACACGTACGATTACACACACGTCCATATACAGCACATAGACTCGTACATCATTCAGTAAACATGTCAGCGTTAAAGGATTAACTGTATATCATGCTTGTTTGACATATTGCTCGTATTCCGATAGAATTCGCACCGTAGTACAGACTACAACAGAGTATAACGTCGCACCGCGCCACTCGGAACCAGTTATGTTACGCTAATACACTCTCGCTCTATATGCCGTGTAATTGCCAACAGTTATACGCTTTTTTAATCATTTTTTCCCATTTTACCCAGCCTCCGTCCACCGATGGTCAGATTTTTTAATTTTATGAATTAACTTCGAGACGACGACCGGCGACCAACACATCTTCGGCCGAGAACCGCGCGGTAAGCACGTCCTAACGGTACACCGCGTTGATGTTGATGTCGATGCCGAAGCCAAGCCGGCAGTTTATAATTCTCGGCTTGGCAGCTTTTTTTTTCTTCTTTCATTTAAACGCCTCGCTCGTCGCCATTTCGTATAATTAAAATCGGCTCGATATGCTTAATTATCCGGTTTCAATGGTAATTTCCTCGTTTCTTTAATTGACTTTTTTTTTTCGCGCCGGTACCACGATGGTGGGATAATTTCGACGACGCGGACGTCGATAAATGGGCTACCAAGGTGGAAGGATTCTAGTCGATTTGCGAGATACCGAATTAAGGCGAATTGAGTATGAAAATGAAGTCGAGGAAGATGCAATTTTCTAAAATCGGTTTAAGTTTTTGGCAGAGTTCTACCAGAAGGCTCAGGACGAAATTTGAGAGCAAATTTCAAAATACTCATTCTTCAAAATCACATTCAAAAATTGGCAATTTTTTAAATTAGTAATGAGAACAAATCATATTTTGACAGTTTTTAATCAAGTTTTTCAAGATAATTTTGATATTAGAACGATTTTTCATATCTTCCTGTTTGCTCAAAAAAATATGGGAAATGAGCTTCTTTACTTCTTGAAAATAAGAGTAAAAGAGAAAAATCGTTCGTCAATAATTTTAATAGTAGATTAGAAGGTAGGAATATGGATCACATTTTTCTTTTTTTTGCACAGTTCAACATCCAATGATCTAAACATCGCTTTCTAGGTCTCAAAATGTTTATAAAATAGTCTAGTTTCATTTTTCGGAGGATTTTAATGAAAACTAACGATATGACGACTGTTGAAAATGACGTTAAAATTGTTAAATTTTCACAAAAATCAGTAAAAAAAATTTCAAGTCCATAAAGTCGTGATATTTGAAATTTTAAAAGTCCAAAAACCCATTTGAATTCTGAAAATTTTTCCAATTCCAAAAAAGTCCGATAAAATATCTTGAAGTTATCGTAACCGATTTTCGTAAGTGAATTTCGTAATGAAATTTCCAAAATGTCTGATTTTAACTGTCTTAAAATTTGTAAGTCCATAAAATTGATATTTTTCAAGTTCAAAAATCCATTTGAGATCTTAAAAATGTTCCAAGTTCAAAAAAGTATGACAAAATGTCTGAAAGTCAGCGTAATATTCAAAATTTTCCAAATCCATGAAGTCTGCTTGACAAAATATCAAAAAGTTACCCTGATTTCTAAAATTTTCCAAGCTCAAAAAGTCTAAATTATACTGTAAAAACTGTCAAAGAATCATTAAAATCGTCGAAAATGAAAATTGTTGAGATTTCCATAAAAATCAATAAAAATATTGAAAAAACGGTGAAAAAATTATAAAAACCTGTTTTCAAAATTGAAGGGACCAGGATACATCAAAGATTGCAAATTGTAATTTTATTTTATTTCTTTGAAATTTTTTTTGTCATTAGATGAAAAGCTTTGTCTTTAAAAATTTTAAATGTCACAAAAATAATATATAATTTGAAGTGCCTAAAAAATTATTCAAAAAATTGTACTGCGAGCTCAAGAACTTTGACAAGGAAAATCTCGAAAACTAAGCCTCGTAGAAAAAAAGTAATCATTCCAGCCCGGAAGAGAATTTCAAGCTCTGCAATTTTGATTCTTAGCATATTTTTCGTAGGACCCTTAGTATGGCCAGAAAATCTATGTTTATGAGATTTTCCACCCTTTTTAAAACCATCGAATTTGTAAAATTGAGAATTATATTTTTCATAAATATGGGTTTTCTAGCCAAACCAAGTGTCCTACAAAAAAAATGTTGAAAATCGAAATTGTTGAGCTTGAAATTCTCTTTCTACTTAAGCGATTAGTTTTTTTTTTTTAGAAAGCTTAGCTTTCAAAATTTTTTCAGTAAATTTATTTTTTCATTTTCAAAACCATTGACCTTCTATGTGGGCCACCCTGTACTAATTCCCAGCTATTTTAATTTTGAGATTACTTTCATGATTTGGCCCATTTTACACCCTCCCTCCCCCTACCACACTTATTTCCATTCAAAATCCAAAGAAAAAACTTCACGAAGATGGTCAGATCAAAAAAAAATTAGGTCATATTTGTTTGGAGCATCTTCAAAAACGTGATATAAGCGTACCTGTTCAAGATATCACGTGACTTTGATCTGAAATAGACGTGGCGGGGGAGGAGAAAAAAAGAAAATAAGCGTAATCATAAAAATAAGGCAGAATTCGTGTTCAGCATCCTCGAAAATTTACTGCTACATACTTCACACAATTTTCTATCATTACGATGACCCCTTCAGGTTCACAATTCGACCTTCTCCTTTCAATATGCATTGTTATAATGTTTGTGCAATGAAATGCACATTTCGACTGGGCAAATCGAGCGAGAAATGCAGAAAAGAAAAACGTAAGCGGAAAAAGATCTGTCGGATTGTAGAAAACGATCTCAATTGTTATGCTCATGTTCCTTCCTAAAATGCGGGCGCGAAAATGAACTTAAAACATCGACAATGTCACGGTTTAATTATCATTTATGTCGCATAGTTTCATTTTTCATTATTTTAATTTTTTTTTTTTCATTTCGTTCAAAGTAAAATAATATTCCGACTATATGCGAGTATACGCGGGTATTATAATCATGTATATGAGAGGCAAGATGCGCGCAACGTAAGGCGAAATTCGAAGAATACCTGAGACGAGTTATTCGCGGTCAATACCACTCCGATGAACTGGACTCTTTATACGTAGCGATCACATTAACCCGAGCCGGTTTAATGCAACTCGTTTATCTCGGTAATTAGCATATCGTGTATGTTTTCAAAAATAACACACCGCACCGCGTACTCCTTGGTATAACCTTACGCTCGGATTGTTGTGTTTTTTTTTCCTTCTTCTTATTTTTAGTCGAATTCCAGAAATTTTTCAACGTGTTAGACATAACACCGAGTTTATTGGCGCACGCGATCGTTTCTGTATATTCAGCTGGTAAAGTAGGTTTGCAGGTTGAAGCGAATCTGAATTGGGATTTTTAGATGGGTGTGTTTTTCTTTGGGGTGCTACGTTTGTTCGACCTCTTCCAGAATAAAAAAATAACTAAATTTTTCTACGCATTTTTCCTCTCTAGTTTCAAAACATCTTTCTATTTACTCTTCCTGTTATTGTAAAAGCTATTATACATGCGAGTATTAAGTCTTAAATATAGATCGAAATCGACGAAGTAGTTTTCAATTCGAAATCCAAACACGTCGAGTCGATAGATTCGCTTATCTGTACCAATGACGCGTATCGATAGGTTCCAGCTCGAAGGCATTCTTACTATTAACTTCGAACTTCTGGAAATACTTCCAGACATTTTAACTTCGCAGTTCGCACAATGAATTACTCAACTTTGGTAACTTTGACGAAAACTTGCGTTTCAGAGTATGAGTGAAGTTTATCTGCTCTTAGCGTGTTCTACATTGGTCCTAAATTTTATTATGTATTTTGAAAGCGATGGGGAAGTTGTTAGCTGTATTTCAAGTTCCTTGATGTGGTTCTTTTGAATTTTTAAATCAAATTTTCGTAGCATTGTTATTAATTTTTCAGCTGTGTTTGTACGTACTTGAATATTTGATGTTTTTAATACCAGAATTTATTAATTTTTTTGTGGTTTAGGTCCTTTCTCTTTTCGTTTTTACCATGCTTAATCTGTAGGGTAGCCAAACGTATTTTTAGCGTAGGATATTTATGCTTTTGCGATGAGTAAAATCGCGAAAAACGACCGACCGACAGATTTCGAGCGACATGCTTTCTGCGATATTTTTCAACCCCTGACTTTTAGAAATTATGTCAGACTTTTTTGGACTTGAAAAATTTTTCAGATTTCCATTGACTTTTTGGACTTGGAAAATTTTATTAGAAATTAGGGTAACTTTCCAAAATTTTGTCAGGCAGATTTCTCGGACTAGGAAAGTTTCAGAAATTGATTTTATAACATTTTGTCAGACTTTTTTGGACTTTCGAACAATTTTTTCGAATTTCAAATGGCTTTTTGGCTTGGAAAATTTTAAAGATAATGCTGACTTTTGGACATTTTGTTAGACTTTTTTGGACTTGAAAAAAATTTAAGATTTCTGTTGCTTTTTGGCGTTGAAAAATTTCAGAGTTGTCAGGCAAACACTTCAGACTTTTTGAGCTTAAAATTTAGAATTAACTCCAAGTTTTAGACTTTTTTCCAAACTTTTTTGGACTTGGAAAAATTGTAAGATTTATTTGTTTTCTTTTTGTTTTTTTTTGACTTGAAAAATTTTAGAATTCACTTCAAATTTTAGACATTTTGTCAAGTATAATTTTTGAGATTGAAAAATTCTAAGATCGCGCTGACTTTTAGGCATTTTGTCAGCCTTCTTTGAACTTAGAAAAATTTTCATATTTTCATGGCTTTTTTGAACATAGAAGATTTCAGAGATAATGCCAAATTTTAGGCATTTTGTCAGACAAACAATTTAAACTTTTTGAATTTTGAAATTTAAATTTTAAATATTTTATCAGACTTTTGAATTTGAAATTTTTTTCAGATTTTTACTGCCTTTTTGAAAGTAAAAAATTATAGAAATTATGCTGATTTTTAGACATTTTGTCAGACAAACACAAAATTTTTGAAAGAATTAGAAAAAAAGAAGTGGGTAGGTTGATGAATAGAAATGATTTGGAAATCAAACAAAGAGCAAAAGCATATCCTGTGTTTTAAAATTTTGTGGGTAGTATGGAAATAAGGAGGGAGAGGGGGAGGGGGTATTTCACGTATCATATTTGCCAGATTGTCAGCTTAAAAGTTTCAACATTTTTCGACGAATCACATTCCCTTGATGAAACTGGTAAAATTTGAAAACACCCATTTTCACATATTTCAGGCAAAAATATGGCTGAAAATTTTGAAAAAGCAATGAAATTTAAACTTTTGAATCACCTTTTCTGCAACAATTTTTGTCCTCACTCCGCTCGGGCTCAGTTTATTGTCTTATTTTGATAAAATAATGGATTTTTTTCAAATCTTACTTAAAATCACAAATTTTTCTTACCATGACCCTTTTCACCCTCGAATTTTCATCCTATTTTTGCTCAAACTGTAATTTTTTCACTGGACTTGATAAAAAACCATATTTTTGCATATTTTCACGTTTTAAAACAAATATTTCAATCAACAAAAAAAACACATATTTTTGGTTACTCTATGTTTTTGAGATATTCAAAGTGAAGTAAAACTATTTTCAGCTTAATTAACCAAAAAAATCGACTGAAATTGACCAAATTATTCATATTATTATTCGACTTTCTATTGCTCTTTTTCCTTTTTCTAAAACAGATTATTTCGAGTGATCCCGAGCACCAAATTTGAAATAATTCAGTGGAAGTTAGTTCTTATAGTTTGGAACCTCTTTGGCAAAATTTTTAGTTGCGTGTCTCAATTTTAACTCGGGGGGGGGGGTGGTGGTAAACCTGACTTTTTCTTTAAAATTTCCATTTTTGGCAGTTTTCAACAGAATTTTTTTAAACTTGCAAGGATAGTAGATGGTATCAAGGGTGAATTTTGGAATTTTTTGAAAAAAATTTCGAGCACTTTTTGAAGGTCAAATGGAAATTTTAAGCTTTCTAACGCTCATTTTGGTAACCCTTTTTAGAGATGCAATTTTGAAAAAAATAGATATTATGCATCCAGTCTAGAAAAATTTTGTTTCGTGGTGGGTCACCTTCAAAAATGCAAAAAAACCTACATTTTCGCCAATCCCCCCCCCCCCCCCCCACCCCCTATATGGGTCATTTCTGGTTGAAAATTTTTTTTCTTGTAATATATCATCAATGACATCTGAATACGCCATCTGCCTGCATTTAGACCAAATTCGTTCATTTTCCCATTTTTTTTTAAATACCCAAATGACACCCTTTAGGAAACCCACTACCTCTTCCGAGATGGTCTAGGGACCTAAAAATCATGTTTGAATTTTTTTCAAGTCTATATCTATTATTTATTGCAATTTCAGCAAAATTGAGAAACTTTTTGTTTCATCTGATTTAAAATTTCCCAAAGTCACAAATACTCAATTCGTGAAAAAGAGCAAAAAAATTTAGTTTCCCAATTTTGCTATTCTGCCTCTGTTGAAAAATTTTGTTTTTCTTAACTCTAATCAAATATGGGCATGATCATTCACCAAAAAAAAATCATCAATTTCATAATTCAAATCATTGAAGTGAACTAAAAATGCCAAAATGAAAAATACTGTTCACTAATGTTGCTGGTGAAAAAGAGGTTCAAATTTCAATTTTTTTTGTAATTAATAATTTTCCATAAGTCATAATTTTGAATCATTTTTCATTAAATGATTTTCAAAAATTTTGAAAATTATTTTTATTGAAATACCTTATTTTTTGCTCCTTTGGGGTGACTATATTCCAATCCCTCCTCCCAATGAACCGTGTGTGCTCTCGAAAAGAATAATGAAAAATGAAAAATTGTTTGGGAAAATCTCTCAGAAACAGTGAAGAAAAAAACAGATTTCTGTTTTACGAATTTTCGAAATTTACTTTAAAATAAATTACGTCTGAAAAATAATATTTTATCGTGAATTTTGATTTTGGAACTCATCTACGTAAAATGTACCCAGACTTGATTCAACAGATGCACGAGTCGAGTATGTACCGTTGTACAGTAATCCTTCTTAATATGGCTCAAATTTCACATCACCAAAGCGAAATCCCTTATTTCGAAGAAGATATCGGAGATAGAGAAACACGCGGAGAAAAAATTTCCAATTTATTACTTCATTTATTGTATACGATACGATGTAGGTAAATTTGATTAAAGAAATCGAATACGTAGGTACATACAAAATTGTTCGCTGGGTAACTTTCTCTTCGGTATTTTTTCTGTCTTTTTATTTTGGAAGTTCAAAGATCAATATTGATCATCACGAGTTCGATTATATTATGTTGGAGTTAGGAGAGTCGAAAGAACGTGCACACGTATATAAGTGTCTATCTACCGGCCATACGTATTAACGACGAGTTGGTAGCTGCGACGTAGACTTATCGGTAGATTGAAGTTTTGATTGATAACGTTTGATAGCATCGAAAGGAGTAATAGGTCTAGAGGTATGTCTATGTACCTATGTAGTATCTTTATAGATATACTCGTACGAGCACGAACCTTTGCAAAAATGTCTTTCGGCTGATTGATGAAGCACAATCCTCTCAATATCCTTTTCGTACACGCTTATCACTATCAGCTCGGTATGTCCTTGGCGATACGGCCAATTCCAAGACGATGCCTTAAGCACAGCAGATGAATATGGAAATACACTTGTAAATCACGCACGAACCGTCGCGACGCTATTATCGATACGCACGTATGGAAATTTCGCGAAAATCGCAATTATTTATCGAATGTAGAATGATACGAACTCGCTTATGAAAATAAATCGCACTGAATCGACTGACGGACCGGTTTGGACGCGCGGTGCGCGCGCGGATAAGTTTTTACGAATAAGAAAGACGCGCTTTCAAGCCGCCACGCACAATAGGTCGATTTCGGACGATCGATAAGTGTTAACTGAAGCCAGCATCGAGCTGCGATCTTGCCGCAACCACATATCTCTGCATTTCCGACGCCGTACCAACAGGTGGGCTGGATGGGGGACGCAGCGAGCAGGTAGAAGTACGGCGGGATACGACTGGAAAGTACCTGTGTGTATTGCTCGTGCATGTATATGCAGTCGCAGTCGACAGGTATACCGTATCTTGCTCACATTGTATGGTATACCAGCCAATGTTTATGTGTCTTTTTTCTTATCATCGAACCAAGTCGTATCATCGTTTTGTATCTAAACGCAAAGATTTTGAGAATAAAATGTGTACTAAGTATGTCTAGGTAAGATACAGAATGCACCGAGACCAACTAACCCGACGTATCGTAAAGAAAAGCCTCTAAAAGGCTGATTTATACGTGGTTAACAGGTGTAAATACTGATATATGTGTAGCTTTAATCAACTTATTCGTGAACGTTCAAATTTCATCCTTACCGATGGAATATTATGGGGTAATCCTTCGTAGGCTGAGTCTGATATTCATTATATTTAAGCATTCGAGTCGTTGCAATGATTTAGGTGTGATTTACATTCGAATTCGAAAAAAATATTCTTCAGTTTGGAAAAAATATCTTTAGACTATAGATAGGGATTAGAATTACAAGGATATGACTTTCAGCACAAGGTTCTCCAAAAATATGATTAAATCGGTCAAAAACTAGGAAAATTATTGAAAATGTTGTTACAGTGGTCAAAAATTTCACAACCAGCGCCAAAATTGTCAAAAAATCATGGCAATTGTTGAAAATGTGGCAAAACTTTTTAAACTTTGCATAAAATTGCTGAAAATATCGTAGAAATGGAAATAAAATCGCCATAACCATCAAAAATCACACGAAAAGTGTTGACATTTCAACAAAAATAATTAAGTACTTAAAAAATAAATATGAAAATCTTCAAAAATCTTTTTAAAATTGTCAAAATTTTTACAAAAAATTAGTGTTATGAAATTGTTAAAAAATATGATAGAAATGATTGAAATTTCCTTAAAAATTGGAGAAAATTTGGTAAAAATGTCCATAAAATCACAAAAATTTTCAAAAATCTCGTGTAATTTGTTAAATTGTATAATTTGTTAAAACTGAGTATCTACGAGATCATGGAACTTATGAAAAAGTTTTGGATTTTCAGAAAAAATCCAGATGGACACCCCGTAAAATTTACACAAAAATATTATTTTAAATACCTATGAAAAAAAGTATCAACAACTGAAGAAAATTGTCTACAAAAATCAGTTAAAATAATTAAAATAATTGTAAAAATCGTAAACCTCGAAAGTTGTAAAAAATTTCGTTAAAATTGTTGAAAATGTCATAAAAATAAGTATAAATTTTGTAGAAATCGCCAAAAAATTATAAAAATCGGTGGAAATATCGAAAATTCATGAAAACTGTCAAAATTCTTGTAAAAATTGTTTAAATGATGTAAAGATGACCGAAAAATCATGAAAATTGTTGAAAATTTTTTAAAATGATGAAAAGTTCAATAACATTTGATAAAAATATCGAAGGAACGGTACAAGAAGAAAATCGTCGACAATTTTTCATAAATTCTTGAAATTATTATAAAAATTGATAAAAAATATCACAGAAATGGCCAAAAATCCATGAAACTGTCGAAAATCTTGTAACAGGTGTTAAAATGTTCATAAAAATCATTTTAAATATGAATACAACTATCAAAAAACTATTAAAATCATTAAAAATGATATTAAAAATTGTCGGAATCTCCACAGAAATTGGTACATAGATCCCCCCCCCGGAATCCACGCATTATTCGTCTTAGAGTTAAAATTTGAAACAATCTGAATTTTCCCAAATTCAAAAGTCAACTGACCCTAAGTAAAATTTTTCAAAATCAAAAAAGTGAGAGTTTCTGAAATTTTTCAAGTCCAAAAAGTCATTTGAATTTTCAAAATTTTCCCAAGTTCAAAAAAATTTGAAAAAATGTCTGGAAGTCAGCGTGATCTCAGAAATTTTCCAAGTCCAAAAAATCTGCCTTTCAAAAGGTCGGAAAGTCGCCCTGATTTCTGAAAATTTCCAAAGTCCAAAAAGTCTAATCAGCTTGTCTGACAAAATGTCTAAAAGTCAGCAATATCTCTGAAATTTTCCAAGTCCAAAAAATCATGTGAATTCTTAAAATTTTTTTTAAGTTCAAAAAAGCCTGACAAAATGTCTAAAAGTCAGTGATGTTAAAATAATGTAAAAACGATCAAAAAAACATGAAAATCTCGTAAAAACAGCTAGAATTTTTCAAAATTTTTACGATATTCAACCATTTTTAAGCCATTTTTTTCTGATTTTTATGAAAATTTGTAAACATTGCATGTTTTTTATGGCATTTCTCCTCATTTCCCCCACTTTTTTAACATTTTGAAATGATTTTTAGAAATATTTTCACAATTTTTGCGAGGTTTCCGGTACTTTCTCTGTTTTTTCTTGACCTTTCTACTGATTTTTATGACAATTTAAGAAATTTAAAAAGAATTTTCAAGGGTTTTCATGAACTTTTGACCGTTTTTACAGTATTTGTATGATCTTTTGACTGTTTTTACACTATTTTTACCAGATTTTGAGAAAA
The DNA here is from genome assembly GCA_900064475.1 of Pseudococcus longispinus. Lineage (NCBI taxonomy): Eukaryota > Metazoa > Arthropoda > Insecta > Hemiptera > Pseudococcidae > Pseudococcus > Pseudococcus longispinus. The sequence goes on from FIZU01001229.1 coordinate 11,727, forward strand.
TTTTGTCAATTTCAACGAATTTTATGATATTTTGGCAAGTTTTATTATATTGCACTGATTTTTATGAGAATCTGAACAATTCTTGAAAGTTCTGTCATTAATTCGTGATTTTTTGCCTCTTTGACAATATTTTTAAATAACAATTTCAATCATTTTTACAAGATTTTCCACAATTTCTTTTTTCAAAATTAGTGTTTCTTAATTAGATACTCAATTTCTTTTCTCATAGGAAGCGAGGGGAGGTGGAGGAGGGTTCTCACGTATTTTTGATTCAAAAATCGTAAAAATAGACTGCTCCTTTATATGAAGAATAATTTTGAAACGTGTTCACCACTCATAAAAAGGGCATGAACAGTAATTGTACTTACTGTATGAAATTTTTAATGTCTCAAAAGTCTTGAAAAAGACAGTTTATCGAATAAATCGTAGGTATATGAAAACGTGTGCAGAGAATTTATGCAAATGAGAAAAAAAACCAACCGGTTCACGAAATAATTTAAAAAATAATTCCACCATTTGTATAAAATATTTCGACGTAACCACAATTTGAAGTCATCCTCGATTCTACGAATATCATATCAACTTTTCAATACCTCCATCCTTCGTTATGATTTTATATTCGGGTATGTTACTCTACCCCTAGAGTGACCAGTCATTAAAATTTCTAGTTTTTTGTGTATAATAAATCAGTACACTTATACATATATAGTATAGTTCTATACGTATGTACTGTAAATATACGATAGAAATACGGACCCGTCTGCGGTTAGCGAACCTTTCACGTCAACCAAGCCTTGCACATCTACTCGTACATTTAAATTTAAAACATCTACGTTCTTCGTAGTCGCAGGTACGAGCTACGAGTATAACCACATAAATAAAATTTCCAGTTATCTGAGTTTTATTCCACCACGTTTTGACAGCGATTCCAGTCGCCGTGTTTTACTCGTACCATTCGAGAGTAAAATCGGTTTATTGTTTATTTTATTTATCGTTCGACGACGAATATTGCAGCAAATAAGCGTAGTACCTGGCGAATGGATTTTGTGGTATGAAATCGACGCGACGAAAAGCCGAAAAGTTGCTTTTTTTCGTAAGTTTTTACGCGGATTTTTTTCCCCATTTTCAAGGGTGTACCCAGATTAATGTAAATTCGCCGAAACTCGTGTGGTTTTGAGGTGAAAGTATCGAAATGAAAGAGACAATGTTCTGAGTTATGAAGTACGTATTTTTCAGCTAAGTACGAGAGTGTTTGGTCCATTATTTGTAAATTTTTCGCCTCTTCGACTCTCTTTCCGAAGCAGATTTTTTTTAAATAGCGAGTCGAGGTTATTAAAAAAAAATCCTTCGAAAATCTATCTAATTTTGCAGTTCAATTTTTTGCCTGGTTCTTAGATGGTTTCCTAAATTACTGCGGTAATTGAACAGACGATTTAATTAACTATTTTGAGCTTAGGAGAGATCTGATGGATGAAATTTAAAAGAAGTTTAAATTTCGAGTTTGTAATTCAGATATCCCAGGGCTCCAAATGATCCAAATTTAATAATTTTCGTACTTTTATGCAATAAAAAATAAAATGAGGAGAAATTATGAGAGGATTTTCGATTTAGGCTGAAAATTTGCGTAGAAAATCTGCCTTCAAGATTAACGAATGTTTTTTGAAGAATCACCTTTTTTTTTTAATTGCAAAATATATTATTACTAGTTGGCTGAGCCGCTTCACGGCCCATCCCCCTAGCCGACGTGAATATGTGTCACTAATTTTTAATTTCGATGGAAATATTCTCAGAATTTTATCTAAGTTACTTTTGGCCAAAATCGTAATTTTTTGTAAAAAATATCAGCTTTGGTCAAAATTGTAATTTTTGGTTTAAATTCTCAGTTTTTAGTGAAAATTGTCATTTATTTGTCGAAATCATCATTTTTGGTCAAAATTTGTCATTTTTGTTTAAAATTGTCATTTTTGGTTAAAATTGTCATTTTTGGTTAAAATTCTCAGTTTTTAGTCAAAATTGTCATTAATTTGTCAAAATCATTATTTTTTGTCATTTTTCAATCCAAAATGTCATTTTTTGTCAAAATTGTCAATCTATGTCAAAATTATCTTTT